>VNJU01008513.1:185952-276615 GCA_008042675.1 Drosophila seguyi
TTTTTTTTTTTTTTTTTTTGGTTTTGCCTCTAATCAAACGTCAAAAAGACCACGCAGACAGGCCCAGTCCCAGGCCCCAAACTAGCAGCCAATTCGTTTTGTTCATTTCGCATTTAATTTAACTGATTAACAAGCTGACCGAGCGACCAAGATACCTCCTCTTCAGGCCCCCTTCCCCCCTCCCCCTCCCCACCCATTCGTCAGCATAATTCATTTATTCAACTGTCTGCCGCCCAGTTAGGTGTTAAAAAGTTGTTAACTTATTTTTAATGAATGCGTGTAAAAACACCGCGCGCACAACACACACACACACTGAGATACAGATACAAAAGACAAAAAAAAAAACTTGAGCAAAAAAGCAACAAAAAAATTCATGAAAAAAAAGGCAAAGTAAAAGAGACAACAACAACAAAAAAAGCAACTCCGAAAAAGATCAAGATGTGCCTACGTAGAGCAGCCACAACAAGCCGCCGGCAAACGGCAAAAAAAATCGTTCCGTTCATTTCGTTTCGTTTTGGGATCTCTCTCTCCTGCTCCCCCTTCCTCTCCCTCTCTCTTGGCAAACATATCATGATCAGCAAAGAAGATGGAGAGAGAAAAACAGTGGCCTTAAAGGCGAAGTTTGAGATACTCTAAGGGGAGATATGGTTATATTTTTATTAGGGAAATTTTTGTTAAAAAAGAAACTTAGCTCAAAAAATATATTTCAAAATATTTTACATTCAATTCAAGGATAAGACCCAGAAAATCCTAGAAGTTTAACTTTTAAATACCCTAAAATTGTTGTTAACTCAATTTTTAATATTCAAAATTAATTTCCAAAATAATTGAATTTAATTTAATTGAATTTCCCAAACTTGCTCTTAAAAATATAATTTTTCCTCATCTTGGCTAAGTCCCAATGACTCCCAATTTTTAATATTATAAATTTATTTTCCAAAATAATTTAATTTAATTTTCCAAACTTGCTTTTAAAAATATAATTTTCCCTCATTTTGGCCAAGTCTTGATGACTCTCCACTTAGGGCATTTCCCCTCACAAACACGTTAAGGCCCCCTCCCTTTTTTTTTTTTTTTTTTTGGGAGGCTGAAGAAGAGGTGGTTCAGAGCCCGAGGGGGCGGGGCTCAGACATTTGTTTGGTGGCCGTCTGCGACAGCCACCCGAAATGAGCCACCGCCGCCGCCGTTGTCAGTTGCATGTCAGCCACTCGAACGGTGGAACGAGCTGGCCAGGAAGAGGATGGGGGCCAGCAGCCAGGAGGAGGAGGAAGAGGAGGAGGGAACAGTGCCAGTGCCAGTGCCATGCGAAATGCAACCAATTTGTTGCATTTGCCACACAGACGCAAAGAGCCTCCGATGGAGAGGAGGCGTTGCGTTGCTTTGCGTTGCGTTGCGGTTGCGCAGCGTGTGGGCAGAGGAAGCACTTAATGCCCACAAGGTGTCAAATTGCAGCAAACTCCGCTTCGCCCACCCCGAAAAAAATCAGAGAGGGGGAACACCAAAGAGGGGGGTAAGGGGGGAGCACACATCAAACACCGGATCAGGCCGTGTGTGTGTGTGTGTGTGTGTGTGTCTGGCGTAAATTAATTTGGCCAAGAGCGTAGGCCAAGTAGATACGATCTCATTGAGACGAATCCGTAGGCTCTGCGCCGTTTCCGTTCCAATGAATGGCTAAGGCGATGGCTTAGGCCATTGGGATGTGGATATGGTTGCAGCTTGGAGTTGCAGTTTGAGTCCAAGTTTGTATTGGAAGTTGCCACAGACGGTGGGCATCCGTTGAGAGTTGACAGCTAATAACAGATTTCTGCTTCTGCCGCAAAAGGCTCCTTTTTTTGTTTTTTTTTTGTTTTTTTTTTATGGGCGCCACATTCATCTCAGCAGCTTAGGATCTCAGTATCTCTAGCTTCAGGTTCAGCTTCATCTTCATCTTTAGCTTCATCTTCATCTTCATTTTCATCTTTAGCTTCATCTTCAGGTTCATCTTTAGCTTCAGCTTCATTTTCAGCTTCATATTCATCTTCATTTTCAACTTCATTTTCATCTTCATATTCATTTTCGTCTTCATCTCCAGCTTCATTTTCATATTCATCTTCAGCTTCATCTTCAGCTTCAGCTTCATATTCATCATCATATTTAGCTTCATCTTCAGCTTCATCTTCATTTTCATCTTCATTTTCAACTTAAGCTTCATCTTCATCTTCATCTTCATTTTCATCTCTATTTCTATCTTTATCTAAAGATGCATCTCCAGCTGCATCTCTAGCTTCTGCCCCATCTCTTTTCCCATCTCCATCTCCCCTCTTTGCCATTTGTGTTGCCTTTCATTAGCACATGCCGCATTCTTGCCATGCATTAATTATCAAGACGCAATCAGTGTGTGTTGTTGTTGTTTCCCCCCTTTCCACAGGAAAACCCCAAAAGAAAAAGATCCTCTCAAACCTTGGAATTTTCCAAGGGAAAAAAATAAAAGAAAAATCTAAAAGAAATGATTTTAAAAAGAATTTCTGCTAGTTTTAAAAAACAAATTCAAAAATAAAAGAAAAATCTAAGAGAAATGATTTTAAAAAGAGTTTCTGCTAGTTTTTAAAAACAAATTCAAAGCCAGGAAAGCAACTATTTACTAGTTAAATATTTGCTTGCAAAATCAAGTCTATAAAAATCTATCTAAAATATACTTTCAATATATATTTGTAAATATATATTACCCCAAATATTTCACAGATCTAAGGAGACTTGCTAATGAGCTTTCGCTCGGCTGAGCATATTTAATTTTGTATAAAAATTCGCTGGCAATTTTTTTTCGGGTGTGTCGTCGTTATACGCAATTGGGCATGCAATTGCATAGCTCGACAATTAAATTTACCCTTTAATAGTTGCACATTCATATATATATATTTGAAAATGTATATATATTTTATATATATTTTTTTACATATTTTTTTTGGTGCTAAAAACGCCCACCAAAATGAGAAGAAAAGCCAAAAACCGCCAGCAAAATCGCGTGTCGCGTGACGCTGCTGTGCCGGCTGCTGTTGTTGCTGTTGCTGCTGCTGTTGCTGCTGCTGCTGCCCATTCATTGCAGTCCCAAAAATACAGAAAACGAAAACAAAATACATCCTCAACATATTTGTGCAACTTATCAGCGCATTTAAAATTAGCCAAGCAAAAAGTAAAACAAAAAAATCAACAAATAAAAACAGCCAAAATTCACCAACGTATTTCGAATTTGTTGTGACTTTTTTGTATAGCTGCTATTATTGTAGTAATTTATATATGGTATACATATATATATCTGTATTTTTTTTTTACGTTTTTTTTTGTAATTTTTTGTTGTAGTATTTTTTTTATTGTTGTTTTTGGTCTCAACATCTGTGCGCGGGGCAAGTCGCAGTCGCGTGATTTGGTTTGTAAATGGGAAAGGAAGGCGACGGCTACGTTTTTGGGGGAAATAATTCAAGGAGATGGTTTGCCAGGGGGCTTGGGGAGTGGAGGTAGCAAAATGCAAAAACTAAAACCAACAAATACAAAAATAGTCATTGAAAATGAATGTGTTTACGGGACCAGACCCGGTCATCATTTGTTGTTGTTCCAAAATAGCAGGAAAAAAAAACAACAACAGCATTAACAAGAAATGAAAACAAATTTAAAACTGGGAATATATACATATATTTAGTAAAATGCAACAGATAATGTTTATTTTTATATATAAACAAACATAAATGAACCATAGATAGTCTGAGATTTATGGCTGAGCAGGAGAAAAGCAGTAGAAAAGCCTTTAAAAAAATCAAAAAGAAAGTAAATTAAATTTTTAAAATGTTTAAAAATATTCCTAAATATTCCTAAACATTTCAAAATATTTATTTATATTTATTTAATAAATTTATGCTGCTACTTCTCTTTTAAAAATAAGAAAAAAAGAAAAGTTTTGTCTTTTACATAAGCTAAAAAACCAAAAAAAAAAAAAAGAAAAGAATTAGTTCTTTCTTTTCTTTACTTTTTTTTAGCAATTCTTGCTGCAATCTCTCTCTCTCGAGAGAGAGAGAAAGGCCAAATCTTTGGGGGCAAAGAATTCATTGAAAGGGAAGAAAATCATTGGGTAGAACGAGCCCCTCTTTTTCTCATTTCATTTGCGGCTTTTTCACTTTTGAACTTTATTTTTTTTTCACCTCATGTTTGAGGGGGTGGGGAGGGGGTGCTTTCACAGGACGGAATGTATTTGTCCAACGGCTTGGCCGGTTTTTTTGTTGTTGTTATTTTTGTTTGCTTTGTTGCCACCGCCATCCAATAATGTTTGCTCTGAGTTTCCCCTGCTCCCCCGCTTCCCCCCGCTCCTCTTAGCTGTCATAAATTATCAACGGAAAAGCGACCACAAGCGATGATGACAAGGCAAACCCCAGGCCGCCCACAGCCCCGCCTCTTTTTCCAAGCAACACACACACACAGCAAAAAAAATAGTAGGATGATCACTTGTAAAGTCTGAAACTGACCTAAGATCATAATGGTATATATTAATTGAGATATATATGGAAAACTTCTTTGAAAATAATTGGTTATAAACTGGAAAATGGTATGCAACAAAAGAAGATCATAATGGCATAAAAAATATCATTTAAATGATGTGAAAAATTTTATAAAACACCAAAAGATCATAATATCAACTTAGGTATTTTCAAAATTAGCTAAAAATTGTTCATATATCAAACATTCAAAACCCAAAGCATACATAAGAAATATAATACTGCAAAATTATACAAAATGATCTGAAAAATGGTATACCACTAGCTAAGATCATTATATCTTGCATTAATGTAAAAAATATACCCAGAAATGATCTGAAAACTGGTATATAACTAAGTAAGATCATTATACTGCACATTGTATTGAAAAATATAACAAAATATACCCAGAAATGATCTGAAAAATGGTATATTACCAACTAAGATCATTATATTCCACATTGTAGTGAAAAATACAACAAAATATACCTTGAAATGATCTAAAAAATAGGGTATTCCCTGGTTATATTATTATAAAAAACATTTTAACAAAAAAAGTACAAACTAAATTATCTTAAAAAGGGAAGCTTATCATTATAAGCCCACAAAAATGATCTAAAAAAATTCTAAACTATAACTTTTTTTTAACAAAGTTCATATACTAATTATATATACCATTGTTTTCCGTGCACTTTTCTACTCGACGCACTTAATCAACCATTAGAAATCTTCATTAGAACTGGCGTGTCCCCAAAATAAAGAAAAAAAAAAGAATAGAGAGAAAAGCAGGGGGGAAAAACTAGAGAGGGAGAAAGAAAAAAGTGAAGTAAAGGCCAGGCGCGAGGCATTTTGACTTTGTTTGCTTTGCACTTAAATAATTTAATTGCTTATAAAACAAACAAGTTGCGCTGGCGAACCATTTGAACAAATATTTCATTTAGTTTTATCGCCGTTTTTTTTTTTTTTTTAGTTTTTTGTTTTGTTGTTTGCCGCCGCGGCATTAGCTTTATTCAGTTGGATCAAACGATCGATTGATTGATTGACTGATGGCCGCCTGATTGACAGCTCGACACTCGTGGCTGTCAAAATTTGTAGGAAAATATTACCATCTGGAAATCAGAGCAAGAAAATTTATATTTTCCATGAATTTTTCTCTCTTTTTCTCGCACTTTCCCCCAATACTTCCCCCCTTCAACCTTTCCTTTCATTGAATTTTATGATGGCCAGCGTTGAGCTTTAACATTTGCGCTAATTATTTTGCCACAATTAATTAAGGCGCAAAATAAAAATAACATTAAACAAGAACATCGGCGACGAAATGAGCAAATAAATAAATGTATAAAAGTATGTATATAATATATATATATATGTGTATATCGGAGAGATGTATAGATAAATGAAAACAGCTTCGGCCTGGTCTATATATTTCGCACAGATATATATGCAACCGATCTGCGCTGATCTTTTAACTCAATTAAAAGCGCGTACGAGCGCCAAAATTTTCAAAGGCACTTTTCGCTCTGTCCCTGTATATATAAAGATATATATATATATATATATATATCTATATGTCTACAAGAGACACACAACACACACAACACACAAAAAATAGCCGACAATTCGACGCCGCTGCTGGTTCTGCGTCATGTGAGTCAGCGTCTAGTGCTGGCATCGGAAAATCTTTTGGTCCATTTTCCTGATGACACATGTATCTGTATATCTGTAGATGCGCCTGGTTCCCCCCCCTTTTTGCTCCTTGGTCCTGTTACTGCCTGACTGTAATTAGCACATTGTAGCCACCGGGGGGGAGCTTAGTTTGTTGTCTGTTTAGGCGCAGGTCGCAAAAGTGTCAAAAACACTTTTTTCGAGAGTGTTTTTTTAATATTTCTTAGTTTTGAAAAATATTTGAACTTTTTTAAGGGGTTTTGGGTTTATACATATTTTACTTAGACATTTTTGGTATTTTCTTTTACAGTTTTAAAGCGTTTTGTGACTCAAAAAAATGTTTTTCAAATGTTTCTTAATTTTTTTAAAATATTTTTTTACTTAAATTTTATTAAAATTTTTCTGGTTTTCCAAATATTTCAAAAAACTTAAAGGAAAAATTACTTAGATACAAATTTTTTACATATGATTTTCAAATATTTAGAAAAATTATGTTTTTTGAACCACTTTTGTCGCCTGTCAGCCTGTTGTTGCAACATGAAGACGAGCGTGTGTGTGTGTGTGGCTTGGTTTTTCAGTATTTTTAACATTTGTTTGCTAATGATTCGTTTGCCGCAGACACTTTCGAGCAAGGAAAAACCACAAAAAACACAGTTGTTGCACTTTTCTTTTCCTAGATATGCACTGCAAAAAAGTAGAGAGAAAATATTAAAAACAAGTGGAAAAAATACAAGGCAGTCGGTGGGAAATGGAGCACCATGTTTCGCCTCCTCCTCACATATGTTTTTGCAAATATTTTGAATATTTTTCAAAATCTATCAAATATTTTTGGCATATTTTTTCAAATATTCTTTGCTGGAATTTTGTTTTGTTGCAAATTTCCATTCGGGCTTGTCCATCAATTTTCAAATCGAATTCGCAGCGAAATCGAGGAGTCCCAAGTGCAAAAAGAAATAATAAATAATAACAAAAATCCATTGCACAAATCGTACCAAAATTGGCCGCATTTTGTATTTTGTGTATTTTCTGTTTTTTTTTTTTTTCGCGGTCATACATCAAATGTCTAGACAAATTGTGGCAAACACAATAATAATATTAGCAGCTGAGGTTCAAAACAGGAAGTGGAGTGTCAGGAGTGAGAGATAGCGGCCAAGATGTATGTATATATATATATAAAGAATCGTTTTTGAGGGGGAATTTTTTGCACCATTATTTTTTATAATTTTACCAATTTTGGTATCTTTATTATGGCAATTATTGTTAATAAATGCGGCAAGCCTAGCGCAGATACTACCCTTAAAAAGTATCCTTTGTGTGTTTGAAATAGGTTTAAAATGCTAAAAAAAATATTTGAAAAATTGTATATATTAGTAACTATTTAAAATTGAGCTTAACATATATCTAATTATATTTATAACCAATATTATTTGCCTTAAAATACCTAAGAAACCTAAAAAACCCCTCAACTATTTGCTTAAACACTTTCTTGCCTCAATTTAAATTAATTCAAATGAAAGATTACCACCTTTTGAATTAAATTTAAAGCCTGGCAAATGCAAAATTTAATTTTTTAAATTCCTATTTTAATTAATTAAATTGTTATGCGAGACACTTTCTGTGAAATGTGTGACACGCGGAGAAGATCAAGACTTGCAATATGATTAATGGTCACAGCAGCAGCAGCAGCCTCCGAGGATTATCGCTCTATATAGCTTATATCTGCTCCGATCCGATCTCTCTTCGGGCAGTATTGTGTTATATGTGTGTGTGTGTGTGTATTTAAATTGTTTCGCACGCAAATAAAGCTGGCGCCAATGACGAGCAGCAGCAGCAACAACAAATTGATAAACGTCGCGCGTCGTTAGCGCCACTTATCACGTATACGCCATGGCGCCGTTAGCAGATCCGACGGATTCTCAGTGGTTACGTTTTTTTTTTTTTTTGGGGATACTCTTGAGATACACTTGGGTTTACCTTAGCCTCTCGATAGCCGTAAATTTTGAGGCCATCACGTGTATTTTAGCTAATTACTTGTAGTTTATAGCCTGCTGCCTCGAGTCTCTTTTTTTATTTTATATTCCTTTTTTTCTGGCTTTGTTTTATACCAAAAGAAGAACAACAACAAATGTGATTATCAGGGGGGCAGCAGCATGGTATGGGCCAAGATATGGGAATTGTGAATGATGTGTGCGATAACCGCGGGGGAGCCAACAACAGGTGTCAACTGGGGCGAGTTTTAGAGATACAGGCAGCGAAAAATGAAGCAAGAAAAAGCATTTGAGATGACTTGAAAAATATAAATTTTAGTTTTTTAAAATAATTATTAAATTTTGAATTTTTATAGATTTTTCTTACATTTTTTTATACCTTTTAACTATTTTTAAAATGGCTTTTAGTTGTATCACCTTTTTCCTGCGTTTTCCTAGCGTTTTCTTAGCCGCGCTCTTGACGCTCACGCGTTTCCCTGGCGTTTTCGGCGCGTGTTGGCCGCGTTTCCGCTCGCCGCTTGCCGCCTTTTTGTTTAATTTAATTAAATATCATTGCCAGACGACAACAACTACGAGAAGCTACCAATTTTGGGCCTTTGCCGACTGCTCCTCGATTTGATTTGTTTTTTTTTATCGTTTTCTCTTTGGCTTTTGTTGTCGGCATTTTGTATCTTTTTTTTTGTATCTTTTTTTTGTATCTTTTTTTTTGTTTCGTTTACATTTTTTATGAGTGGCGCCAAAAGTTTTAGCATAATTTTGCCTAGACACCGGCCAGCATGTGTGTGTGTGTTTGTATTTTCAAAATATATTAATAATTTAACGCGTCGCATTTGCCGATTTGCATACGATTTGTGGCATTTTGTGCAAACGTTTTTTTATTTATTTTTTTCCTGCCGCCGCTCGCGCGCTTCCAATTAACAAAGTTAAAGTCCAAGTCGAAAATCAATATAAATATCGAAATTGAAATCAAAAAAAAAAAAACAAAACCCAAAAATGCTGCTAATGAAATTTCATCTTTAATCTAAATTGGATGCTGCTTGATCTACGTTTTTTTTTTATTTTTTTCACCGATTTAATCCCACAATTTGACACTTGTTGGCGCCCCCCCATTGAGAGGTGGCTTCTGCTTAGCTACACTGGAAGCGAAAAGGGGTACTAATTAAGCTTAGAAAAATTCTTATAATTATCTTAACAAGTGGCTGGATTTTTAGAGATTTTTCTTGGTATATTTTGAGTTAGTTGAAGCTTTTTTTCTGTGTACCGCCAACTTGCATTTGTAATTGAAAACGCTGCCGGAAGCGACTCAACGCCTCTCAGCGAATGTGGCGCCAGGTTTTTTTTGCTTGCTTCTTTCTCTATTTCTCTATATATATATATATATTTATATATATTTTTCTGTACTTGTACCGATACCGATTCCAATTCCGATTCGGATTCTGATTGCATGGCGCTCGCCCACCCGAAACCGTGGCGAAATCCAATGCGAAAAAACGTGAAAATGACAGACGATAAACTGCTGCCTGGATGGGGCTTGCATTTCCCAGCTGGAAGCTTCTCTCTTTTATTTTTTTTTTCTCGATTGAAGTTAATTAGTTGCTGATCGATTGGCTTTGGTTTGGGTTTGGGTTCGGGTTTGGCATCTTGCCTGTGGGCGTCTCTGTCGCTTATGGCTTTTCATTATTATTATTAACCTCGCTCTGGCTCATCGCGGCTGATATATAGTCATGGGCTGTTGTCGTTTGCCCCAGCTATATATATATATATATATACTTCCATATATATGGGCAATTGCATTGCTGACTGGCGCCAGCAACCTGAAAAAAAAATATAAAAAGAAAATTGAATGGGAAAAAGGAAAAATAAAATGGCAAAAATGGCAAAAATTGAAATAAACATTCGAGAGTTCACACAGATCTTAAATGGCAATTGAGGAAGCTTAGGGGAATGGTAGGGCAACCTTTGCTTTTAATGTATATTTATTTTTATTTGTATTTAATTAATTGTTATTATATATTTACTAATTTATATTTATTTCCCTTTATTTTAGTTACCGAATGTCAGTTTGGCAAGGTCCTGCGTGAATTGGGCTCGACCTGGTATGCGGATTTGGGTCCACCCTTTGGCGTTATGTATTGCATCAAGTGCGAATGCGTGGCGGTAAGTCGGCTTTATAGATTGTATTATATAGATTTTACTAGGAATTTAAGGTAATACTAAAAAAACTAAAGGCTTTTAACAAGACATAAAAAATGTATTAAATTAAGGTACAAATATAGCAAAAGGTGTACCTAACTTTGATAAAATGTACCTAAATCTTATAAAAAATATCGCAAGAAATAAACCCACAATGGGTCAGTTGAAAAATGATAAATAACAATAATAATAATCCAAAGAAATATGAAAACACATTCAGAACTTTAGCTAAAAATGTACCTAACCCAAGGAAAGTTGTACCTAATTTAGGCAAATTTTTTCTTAAGCCTAAGGAAACATCTTAAAGAATTGTCATTAGAATAATGAAGAATTAATAATTAATAATCATAAAAGAGAACATGAAAAGGCACTCAGTAAAAATGTACCCAACTAGCCGAAATTGTACCCAAAAATTTAAGAAATAATTCGCAATCTATAAACCCTCCGATGCAAAATAGCCAACAAATTCCAACTGATGGGCAAAAAAGAAAATAATTGACTAATGACCATCGACACTCTGGGTCGACATGGGAAAAAGCCAAAAGGAAAATGCTGAAAGACGTCGGCGAATGAAAATGATTGTGTTTTCAGTTTGGACGCGCTTAATTTATGGCATTTCCACGCATGATTAATATCGATTTGAAAGCTTTATGCTACCAATGCGAATATATTACGAATCGGAGCCAAATATTCTCTAGTCCCTGAAATTGAAAAACAAAATCGTGGCTGTTCGATCGAATTACGCAAAAAAAAAAGAAAAAGAAAACTATAAAAAAAAAAATACAAACATGTTGCAGTGCCAAGAAACAAAGGGGCGTGGCGAGGGCAAGACCATTTTCCCCGCCCGAAAAGCGACACATAAAAATGTCACACACTGTGTCCTCGGCCAAAAATATTCGAAAATCAAATTCGAATTGTTATCGATATCGAAAAAATTCTTTGACAGAAATTAATTGGTTTTCTTGCCAGTCTGCCATGGACCAGACGCATCTCTGCTTCTCTTTCTCTCTCTCTCTCTTTATATATTTTATAGATATATATATTACTCTCATTTTGCTTAAATTTTTAATGTGCATTGCATAAAAGTCAGCTTTGAAATTAATTAATTATAATTTATGTGGCCTGCAAGCGTCGCAAATGAGCACATCATAAAATTATTTAAAACATGTTGCTGCTGTTGAACTTTAAGCAGCGCTGGCGACCAATAAAAATTAATAATAAAAAGCAGCGAGAGGGAACATCAAACAGACGGACAGGCAACGCCGCACAAAAGGAAAATATATAAATAAGAAATTAAATTAAAAAAAAAAAAAACAAAGATAATACAGAAAGCATTCTATATTTGTACAAGTCCAATATTGGGCCAGGCATAAATCAGGCATAAATCAGGCTGCCTGGGAATCTGTCTTTCTAAAGCCAATTAGTTGTATTTATTTACTATTTTATGAGCCTTGGTTTTAGGTTTGGAACTATTTTAATATTTACTTTATTTATTTGTTGGTATTTATTTATATTTTTTTTTTATAATTTTTTTTTATTATATTTTTTGTAGATACCCAAGAAGCGCCGCATCGTTGCACGCGTCCAGTGTCGCAACATCAAAAATGAGTGTCCGCCTGCTAAATGCGATGATCCCATCTCTTTGCCGGGAAAATGCTGCAAGACCTGTCCCGGCGATCGAAACGGTAAGTAATGTTTATATAAAATTAAAATATAAAATATAATATATAATATTAAGGCCAACAAATGCTTCAAAATATTTCAAAGTATCTTCAAGATATTCCTTAGAAATATAGTTTCTCTTTTGAAGTTAAATTTTTGAGGCTAAAAAAAAAATAATCCTAGAGAGGCAAAGCCACCCTTTAAAGTTAACCAAAAAATCCTTTTTTATCCCTACACTAAATTTTCTATAAAAAATTAATGCTAAATTAATACTTAATATTTTAAAGAAATCTCATATTTCTTGATGATTTTTTTTTTTATTTTTTTGAATGATTTTTCCCACCGCTAGAGCCATAATTTCCTTATAATGTTTCAATATTTTGACATGTCCAATATAAATCGGAATTAGACACCGATTCGCAGCTATATATATATATATAATATATATATATTGTGTCTGTGGTATGAATAATTAAGCGTAACAGCGATGCCAGCTGCCATATAGCATATGTACATAACATGTATATATATATATATATCCACGAACGAAACGCGTAAATTGTTTATGAAAAATTACTTGGCCCGAAATGAAGGTCAGCGCTACGCAATTTATATTTCGTTTTTATGTCTCAGAGTCTGATGATTTCCCCTTTTACTATATATTATATATAGATATATATATATATATATATATATTGCCTGGTCTACTACTTGGGATATTATCTATCTCTATTATTTATCTCTCTCTCTCTTTTTGTTTTATTTTCAATTTATTTTATATCAAACCGAAAAGAGCCTAAAGTTGTTTTTTTATATCGGTTTCTGGGGGAAATATTATTATTAAATATTATTGGAAAGAGTATTTCAAGTATGTGCCCCACGTGCCATCTAATAGATCAATTACCAGGGAATCCGCTTTATATATAATATATTTTTTTTATGTTTAAATATTATTTTAGTTTTATTAAATAGATTCCCTGCCCGAGAGAGAGAGACAGCGATTTCTCTGTGACATTTTTCACATAATCAGACCAAGTGCTGCCTGGATTCCAGTCGCGTTGCATGTGTTGCATGTGTTGTTGCCTGTGTGGCAAACTGGAAACTGGTTGCAAACGGGAATGGGCAGCAGGCAGCAGCAGCAGCCAGGCATCAAGGGGTTAAAGGGGTCCATTGCAGCACATCATTAGTTTCCGTTTTGCGGCAATTTTTCATTTGCTTATGCAAAGAGACGTTGACCCGCGGACCTTACAAGCAAAGTAAAAAAATTTTAAATTTCACTTTTTCCCCCTCTGCGAAAATCCTGGGCTGTCCTCAGCTTGTTTATATATATTTTCTATATTTTTTTGGTTGCTTGCTTCATTTTTTTTTTGCTAAACAAAAACTCCCAACTCGTTTGCCATAAATAGTTAGAAGGCAGACACGGGCGCGGCTTGGCCAGCGAGACTCTTTGGCTCTTTGGCTCTCACGCAGTCAGCCGCCATCTCGGCCATCTCAGCTATTGTACAAATATTTTGCAGCAGCATCAGCAGCAGCAGCAGCATCAGGCAGCAGCAGCAGCATCAGCAACAAAGCCAAACGGCAACAGGCAACAGCCTGAAACGATCGCTTCCAAAGTTATTTTTTGCCTAACTTGGTTTTTTGCCTCATAGTCCGCATATTATGAGTGCACTCGAAGAAAATTGGGACTAAGTAGTGGTTAAATGTGAAATTCCTAAGGCACTTGAAGTTTTTTTTTTAAAGAATTTAAAAAATATTCAATATAAAGTAATAACTTTAAAGGATGATTGCTTAGGTAACTCTTGAAGCTCTTAATAAGCTAGTTCTTTTTTTGAAAATAAATTTTAAAATGGAAGTTTTTGGTTTAAAATTCTAAAAAAAATATTTTAGGCAAGAAAATAAATCAAAGTTTAGGTTTTGGGTTTTAATTTTTATAGAATTTCTTAATTTATAATTTTTAAAAGGCTTCAAAAACAGTAATTATTTGTTTAAAAATATTCAAATGAAAAAAATGAAAGGAAAATGAGATAAACTATTGCCCTAAAGTTTAATTTAATTTATTATATTTATAATTTTAAATCAACCTTCTTCAAAGGATTTTTTAGACGCACTTCTTAATTTTTAATTATATTTTTTAAATTAATTTTGTAGAATTTTTTACTTTATAATTTTTAAAATGCTTTAAAAACAGTAATTATTTATTTAAAAATATTGAAATGAAAAACATTTAAATTCATTTTATATATTTATAATTTTAAATAAACCTTCTTCAAGCGATTTTTTAGAAGCACTTTTTAATTTTTTTTATATTTTTTAATTCATTTTTGTAGTATTTCTACCTTTATAATTTTTAAAATGCTTTAAAGACAGTAATTATTTGTTTAAAAATGTTAAACAGAAAAATTGAAATGAAAATGAGATAAAATATGTGCTTAAAGACTTGTGTAATTTTATATATATATTTTTAATTTTAAATCAACCTTCTTCAAGGGATTTTTTGGAAGCACTTTTTAATTTTTTTTTTTATATTTTTTAAATATATTAAATTAAAAGTATTGTTATGTAAACATAAGTTCCCTCTTCAAATTTATAGAAAAATTCCCCTTTATACATTTTTGGTTAGGATAAAAATATATAGAAGCTTTTCTCCTGAAATATATATATCAAAAAAATTATATATAAGTTATATGTATGTTCCCTGTCTTTCTGTTCCAGTCTCCACTGTATTTGTATGCCTTGGTCCTGGGCAAGTTGTCAGGCTTTCGCGTTGCTCTCGCTCGAAGCCCATGACATGGCCATACATATAATCAACATCGACAATTGCCAGCCTTCGTTAAATGTCCATTTTGGGAGCTCGCATCTTTTGGCTGCTGCTGCCAGAAGCCTCCAGTTTCCAGCTTCCAGTTGCCAGCTTCCAGTTGCCATCTTCCAGCTTCCATCGATCGATGCCGAACGATTCGGATCGCCCGCGTTTGCCATTAATTTATGCGCGGGCATTACCTTTTTTTGTTCGTTCATTTTTATAATGACATAACTCGAGCATTTTAACGCTTATTAAATTATCTCATTTGCCGCCACAAACGGCGGGCGGTCTTTACTTTTTTTTACAATAAAACTTGATGTTTTAGAGAGAGACAGAGAGAAAAAGAGTTGACAATTCAACTTGATGACATCTTTTGGTCAAAGAGTCCCATCCCTTTTTCGTTGCCTTAAACCCCATCCCTCTGCAGATTCCAATCTCAATCTGGATCTGGATCTCGCGATTCCCACAAAAGGATTGCCTTGGGTCTTGGGTCTTGGTCTTGGTATCTCTGTATCTCGATATCGGGGCCCAAATTCATTTTTATGGCCAGGCGTGAGCTGCGCCATCGAACAATAAAATCTCCGACTTTATCTTTATCTGTATCGTTATCTTTATCGGTTCGGTTCTGGCAACGGAACTGTCTATTATGTTTCCCCCCCTTCACACACACACTCTCTCCCTTTTAGTTTTTATTTCTCAACCTTAAGTGGAGATTGTGGCCAGCGATAAGGCTGAGAAATAGAGCTAACAAGGTGTCCGGTCTTGGGCCGCATTTGAAGTGTAGATTAAAGGGGTAGAGCGAGACTGAGAGCCCAAAGACCCCAAAGAGGTAGAGAAGACGGCAAAGTCTCCTTGGGCTCCTAAGACTCTTTAGACTCCTTGAACTTCCTAGACTCTTTAGATTCCTTCTCCTTTTTGAGGCTTCTTGTTAAACCAGATTGTTGAGGTCTTTCTAAAGTGCCTTAGACTCCTTAGACTCCTCCTTTTCTTCAGGTTTCCTATTAACCCAAATTGTTAACCTCTTCCTAAACCTCCTTAATCTCTCTCATTTATTCGCTTGAGAGAGAAAACTTGTCATAATTACTGGCTTGTTTCAGGGTGGATCAGCTTGATGGAGTGTGATCAGGGTTGATGATAGATAGTTAGATTTTTAATAGTCACAGTTTTTCCAGAGGGAAGTCTTCTAGAACCCAAAATGTAGAGAAGACTGATCTACTACCCACACCTCTTTGATCTTGAGACTGATCTTTAAGCTGATCTTTAAAGCTGATCTTTATGCTGATCTCCTCCAATCTGTTCTGTTTTTTCTCCTTCTCTCTCTTCTCGTTTGTATTTTTCTGCTTTATTTTTTTTTTCTTCTTCTCTTTTTTTTTCTCTCTTTTGGTTAATGAGCTGCCGGCGAGATTCTTTTTTTTTTTTTGGGGCCGACCCCGCCACATACCAAAGCGTTGACTCAATACCAAAGGTGTCGTTTGTCTTTCGGTCGTCTTTGTCGGCTTCGGACTTGGCATTCTCCCCTTCCACGCCACTGTCCACCAGTGGTGTCCATACCCCTTCTCCCCTTGATGCGGCAACGTGTTGTCGTCTTTGTGCTCACCAAAACTCATTTATCTTGGCTTAAAGAAAACCCTAAAAAAAAAATAAAAGAGAAAAAAAGAACGAAGGAACATTTCATTCATCTGCAAATGCGATTCAAGGGCAGCCAGCGAGGCTGCCCAGAGAAGACACCAATAAGCCCCAAGAATGTAGAGTCCACAAATTGAAAAGCTGGAAGACTGAGACTGAGACTGAAGCCAGAACTGGCTGGCCAAGTGGCTCGTATTAAGATCAGGCGATAAGATTGGACAGCAGAAGCCACAGAGGCAGGGACTGGACCTCAGCCAGAGCCTGAACCTGGAGCTCAGGCTCAAGCTGAAGCTCAAGTAGAGTCCCTCGTTCGGGACTCTCAATAAAATGCTATACAAGGTGTCAGATTTGTCGCCCTTCATTATGCGATACCCCGCTCTTGGTTTTTTTTTTTTAGTATTTCTTTTTATTTCTGCGGCTTAGGAAGGGGTTCTCGGGAATAATCGAAATGCCATTGACAGACCAAGAAGCTGAGGAGGCGGGAAGAGGTGGAGAGAGGAGGAGAGAGGAATCTGTAAAGGGTCTAACCCCCCCCCCTTTAATCAGCTTTTGTCGGCTGCCAAATGTTAATGGTGATTTATGCCAGCTCCCTGCGCTCCCTGCGCTGGTGTCAATCAGCGGGACAGCGGAAATGTGTCCACCTACTTTCACGCCACAAAGGGTCCGTGTCATGTGGATTCCGGGAAATCCTGATCCTAAGCAGCAACTTCCCCTCTCTCTACCTGCCCTCAATTTATGCACGATTAATGAATGCCACCTGGGTTTGGGTTCGGTGTCGAAGTCCGGGGTTCCGGGACTCCTACCTGAGCGCTGCCATTCATGAGCATCCGCCTTTGGCTTCATTCAATATCGCATAGTTTTCGATGTTTTCTGAATGGTCGAAGACACCGGCTGCTTTGAAGCATTTGTTGGTTATAACCAAATTCCATTTAAGGTCGAATTGTACGCTTATCGCCCAGCATCTCACTTTTGTCTTTTACCTTTTATGATATCTTGCAGATACGGATGTGGCCTTGGATGTGCCAGTGCCCAACGAGGAGGAAGAGCGCAACATGAAACGTGAGTACAAAAGCCCTAAGAATACTACCAGGAAACTGAACCTAAGGAACTGCTTAAGAAATGCTTTGGGAAATCCTTTTGAAAGTACCTTAAGAAATTCATTAAGAAACTCCTTAGGAAACCTTTAAGAAAGTCCCTAAGAAAACCCCTAAGGAAACCCTTAAGAAACCCCTAGGGAAACCTTTAAGAAAGCCCCTATGAAACCCCTTTAAGAAACCTCTAAGAAAACCCTTAAAACCCACAAAAAAATCCCTAAGAAAACCCCTAAGAAAACCCCCAAGAAAACCCCTAGAAACCCCTTAAGAAACCCCTTAAGAAACTCCTTAAGAAACCTCTAAGAAAACCCCCAAAAAAACCTAAGGAAACCCCTAAGAAAACCCCTAAGAAACCTCTGAGGAAACCTCTCAGAATGCCCCTAAGAAAACCCTGTAAGAAACCCCCTAAGGAAACCCCTAAGAAAACCCCTAAGAAAACCCCTAAAAAATCTTTAAGGAAACCCCCAAGGAAACCACTAAGAAAACCCTTAAGAAAGTCCTTAAGAAACCTCTAAGAAAACCTCTAAAAAAAACCCTAAGAAAACCCCTAAGGAAACCCCTTAAGAAATCCCTAAGAAAACCTTAAGAAACCCCTAAGAAATCCTGTACGAAACCCCTTAAGAAACTCCTTAAGAAACCTCTAAGAAAACCCCCAAGGAAACCCCAAGAAAACCCCTTAAGAAACCCCTAAGAAAACCCCTTAGGATACTCCTAAGAAACACTTAAGAAAGCCCAAAAAAAAACCCATTAAAAACCCTTCAGGAAACCCCTAAAAAAGCACTAAGAAAATCCCTAAAGAAACCCCTAAGAAAACCCTTAAAAAACCTCTAAGGAAACCCCTAAGAAAACCCCTTAAGAAACCCTTAAGGAACCCCCAAGGAAACCCTAAGAAAATCCCTAAGAAATCTCATATAAAAACCCCTTAAGAAACCTCTAAGAAAACCCCTAGAAATACCCCTAAAAATACTTTTAATTAAGACAAAAGATACACAAGAACATTAATTAATTCCTTGCTTAGAAGAATCATCTTCATCATCTTCATTCTTCTGTCTTAATTGAGCTCCCCAGACTTCCAAGTATCTCCAAAATTCCCTAGTATCTCCTAGATACAAGCATCTCCCTGAAAGATCCCCCCCAACAAACCGTAACTCCTTTTTAACAACCTTAAGCTAACCCACCTTTAAATCCTTTTACAGATTACGCTGCGCTACTCACGGGCCGCACCTCCTACTTCCTCAAAGGCGAGGAAATGAAGTCCATGTACACCACGTACAATCCACAGAATGTGGTGGCCACCGCTCGCTTCTTGTTCCACAAGAAGAATCTCTACTACTCCTTCTACACCTCCTCGCGTATCGGTCGTCCACGAGCCATACAATTCGTGGACGATGCCGGTGTCATCCTGGAAGAGCATCAGCTGGAGACGACACTGGCGGGCACCCTGAGTGTCTATCAGAATGCCACGGGAAAGATTTGCGGCGTCTGGCGACGAGTGCCACGCGATTACAAGCGCATCCTGCGCGACGATCGCCTTCATGTGGTCCTGCTGTGGGGCAACAAGCATCAGGCGGAACTGGCCCTCGCCGGCAAGGTGGCCAAGTATACGGCTTTGCAGACGGAACTTTTTAGTTCCCTGCTGGAACCGCCACAGACCACCAACGGTCGAGCTGATCCTCAGCTGGCGGGAGCCGGTGGCACAGCCATTGTGTCCACCAGCAGTGGTGCAGCATCCTCAATGCATCTGACCCTGGTTTTTAACGGTGTCTTTGGAGCTGAGGAGTTTGCTGATGCCGCGCTGAGTGTAAGGATTGAGCTGCCGGAACGCAAGGAGCTGGTTTTTGATGAGATTCCGCGTGTGCGCAAACCCTCAGCGGAGATCAATGTCCTCGAGCTATCGTCACCCATTTCCATACAGAATCTGCGACTGATGTCGCGGGGCAAACTGTTGCTTACCGTCGAGTCCAAGAAGTATCCACAGCTGCGCATTCAGGGTCACATTGTGACCCGGGCCAGCTGTGAGATCTTCCAGACCCTCCTGGCTCCCCACAGTCCCGATTCGGCGACCAAGAGCAGCGGTTTGGCTTGGGTTTACCTCAACACTGATGGCTCCTTGGCCTACAACATTGAGACGGAGCATGTGAACACTCGGGACAGACCGAACATTAGTTTGATTGAGGAGCAGGGCAAGCGAAAGGCCAAGCTGGAGGATCTTACGCCGAGCTTTAACTTTAACCAGGCCATTGGCAGTGTGGAGAAGCTTGGACCGAAGGTTCTCGAGTCCCTTTATGCCGGTGAACTCGGCGTCAATGTGGCCACCGAGCATGAGAGTAGCCTGATTCGTGGTCGCCTTGTCCCGCGTCCCGTGGCCGATGCCCGTGACTCCGCTGAGCCCATACTCCTCAAGCGGCAGGAGCATTCGGAGAATCAACATGCCGTTGGCATGGCCTGGATGTCCATTGACAATGAGTGCAATCTGCACTATGAGGTGACCCTCAACGGTGTGCCCGCCCAGGATTTGCAGTTGTATCTGGAGGAGAAACCCATCGAGGCCATTGGAGCGCCGGTTACGAGGAAGTTGCTCGAGGAATTCAATGGCAACTATCTGGAGGGTTTCTTCCTAAGCATGCCTTCGGCGGAGCTCATTAAACTGGAGATTAGCGTTTGCTACCTCGAGGTCCATGCGAAGCACACCAAGCAACTGCTGCTGCGTGGCAAGCTGAAGAGCACCAAGGTGCCGAATCATTGCTTTCCCGTTTACACGGACAACAATGTCCCCGTGCCGGGCGATCACAACGACAACCACATGGTCACTGGGGAGACCAAGTGCTTCCATTCGGGACGCTTCTACAACGAATCGGAGCAGTGGCGCAGTGCCCAGGATCAGTGTCAGATGTGTGCCTGCCTTCGGGGTCAGTCCAGTTGCGAGGTGATCAAGTGTCCGGCTCTCAAGTGCAAGGCCACCGAGCAGCTGCTGCAACGCGAGGGGGAGTGCTGTCCCAGCTGTGTGACCAGGCGGGAGGTGGCTGTCGTCAGCGCTGGATCCTCCTCTGGATCATCCTCTGGATCGTCCTCCTCCCCTGTCACCGTTGACAGTTCACCGGCCACCAATGCCACGGATTTGCTGCAACAGCGACGTGGTTGCCGGTTGGGTGAGCAATTCCATCCCGCCGGCGCCAGCTGGCATCCCTTTTTGCCGCCCAATGGCTTCGATACTTGCACCACCTGCAGCTGTGACCCCTTGACCCTGGAAATTCGCTGTCCACGACTCGTCTGTCCGCCGTTGCAGTGCAGCGAAAAGTTGGCCTATCGACCGGACAAGAAGGCCTGCTGCAAGGTGTGTCCCGAGGGCAAGCAGAGCAGCTCTAACGGCCACAAGGCGACTCCGAACAATCCGAATGTGTTGCAGGATCAGGCCATGCAGCGTTCGCCGAGCCACACGGCCGAGGAGGTTCTGGCCAACGGCGGCTGCAAGGTGGTCAACAAGGTGTACGAGAACGGGCAGGAGTGGCATCCGATTCTTATGTCCCACGGCGAGCAGAAGTGCATCAAGTGCCGCTGCAAGGTGAGTTTTTATGTTCTTTATGTCTTACTTCAAGCTTTTTGAGTACTTTCTCTAGATTTATCGATTAATTGGACTGAGATTTTCATCTCTAATTCAGTTATCGATTTAATCGTTTTAATTTCAAGCTTTCTGGCTACTTTCTCTAGATTTATCGATTAATTGGGCTGAGATTTTCATCTCTAATTCAGTTATCGATTTAATCGATTTAATTTTAAGCTTTCTGGCTACTTTCTCTAGATTTATCGATTAATTGGGGTGAGATTTTCATCTCTAATATAGATATCGATTTAATCGTTTTAATTTTCGTTGCAAATTTTAATCTGAAAACTTGTTTTCTTTTCATTTTAACCAACAAAAAAGCTTTTCTTTGCTTTCTGGCTTAAAATTTAATCGATTAATTTTCCTTTGATATGTGCCTATCGAATTAATCGATTAATTTTTTTTTTTAATTTCCTACTTAAAGCCATGTTTTCTTGACATTTTAACTAATGAAAAAGTTTTTTTTTGCTTTCTTGCTAACCCCAAAATTTAATCGATTAATTTCTCTTAAAGTTATGCCTATCGATTTAATCGATTAACTTCTTTTTCCTAAATTTCCCACTTAAAACCTTGTTTTCTTGACATTTTAACTAATTTTTCCTTATTTTTTTCTTTTTTTCCAAAGGACTCCAAGGTGAACTGTGACCGCAAACGCTGCTCCCGCTCCACCTGCCAGCAGCAGCAGCAGCAGACGCGCGTCTCCAGCAAGCGGCGGCTCTTCGAGAAGCCGGACGCCGCCGCTCCGGCGCTGGACGAGTGCTGTTCGACGCAATGCCGGCGCTCGCGGCGCCACCACAAGCGCCAGCCGCACCACCAGCAGCAGCGCTCCGCCGGCGCCAGCAGCAGCTGAGCGGCTCGAGAGGATCGGGATCCTGGGAGCTGGGATCCAAAGCCACCCATAGAACGTCGTTGTTGTACCGTCACAGCAATGGAAACTTGTATTATATATATGAAGGCAGAAATGGGAAATCCAGAGAAAAATAGAGAGAAAGCGAGATAGAGAGCAAAGAGAGGGAGAGATAAAAAGAGAGAGAGATGTAGCGAGAGAGAGAGAGTAGTGATCCTGAGAGAGGAGCCTAAAACCAGTGCAGTTTGCTTTAAATTCTCCAGCGTAGAATTTTTCTATTGAAAGCATTTTCTGAATTTCTTTTCCCGTAACTCCCCCCAACACCCACCACAAAACGAACATTAAAATTAAATTTTAATTTATTAAAAAGAAAAGAAAAAAAAATCAAAAACAAAAAACCTAAAAAAACAAACACACACACAAAGAAAAACAAAAAGAATTCGAAATTAAAACTGTACTGAGTTTTAAAAAAACACAAACATTTGACTTATTGAAAATACTTAAAGGAAGGCAGGATGAAAAAAACATAAACAAAAACTTAAAAAAAAATGCAAGAAATTTCAAATCATTTAAATTCAAATTTAAATTGTAATTTGAAAGGAAAGAAAAAGCAAAAGAAAGCAAAAGAAAGCGAGAAAAGCAGAAGCAGTTAGCTGTTAGAGATGGAAGCTAATCGATATTCGGCTATCGCCTGGGAATATTATCTTAAATCTAATTATTCTGATTATACATACACACATATATACAATATTTTTTTTATATATATATACATATATATATATATATCGCATATATATCTATATATTTTTATGAGAAACAAAACACAGTGGGAAACGCATTTGGCGCACGGCTGCATGGCTCTCCCTGCCTATCGACATTTGTATCGATAGGCAAGCCCAAAACGTTTCAAAACTGATTGACTGAATGGAAAAATAAATGTAGTTTTAAACAAAAAAAAAAGAAATACTTATGTTTTCCTTGCGGAAAGCAAAAATGAAGGAAATTGAAAACGCAGCTTTTCAATGTGAAATTATTTTCTACTAATTGTTACTCACACACACACATTACACATTACACACACGCACACACACATTATAAGATTGTTTATATATTTTATAAATTAAAAACAACAAAAAATACATTTTACAAATCATTTTCAAAAAATTATGTACAAAAATTTGTTAGAGAAATCACAAAAATATATTTCAAAAAATGCCATGAACACACATATTTATACACACACACACACACCACACATACACACGAAAGAAGAAAGAAATTTACCGCATACACAGAAAGAAATTGTATTAATTTTTTATTCTATTAAATTATTCTTATTATTATTATTTTATGTTTATTATTATTATAATGATGATGACTTTTTTTTTGTAGCTTATATAAACATTTATATATATATATATATATTCTATATTTAATAATTGATTGATTAATTTTAAATAATTGATTAATTGCAAGCAAGAATATATTTAAAACGATCGACGAGCTAAAAACAACTTGTACTAATAACTTAAATTTAGTGTTTATAAATTAAAAACAAAACAAAAAACATAAAATCAAAATCAAAAACAACAACAACAACACACACACACACAGAGAATAAACAAAACTACAAAAAATCATAAAGAAAAAAAAGCTTTTATTGTTTTATTTATTATTTGTTTTTTTTTTATTGATTTTGCAGTCGGAAAGAAAAAATTGTTAACTGAAAACAAAAGAAAACCAAAACAAAACAAGGCAAAGTGAATCCAAGCTGGAAACACAAAAGAGTGAATCAAAATATAGACGAAATATATTCAAAATGTATATATATATACACCGACTTGTATATATTTTTTATATAAAAATATACATATATATACATTAACAATCAAAAGCTGCTCGTCTTTCTCTGGGCCATCGTTTTTTTTGTTTCTTTTTTTCGTTTTTCCCCCAACTTGTTCCTATTTGGCAACTCAATTTTCGAAATAGCCATTTGCCACTCAGACAATTATACCTATAAATTATATTATAGAGCAATTATATCTCGGCTTTTATAACCGACACACCAAATTATCTAAATGGATTTTATGGCCCAGAATGATGATTGCCAAATGCCTTATTTCGGTTCCATCACCGGGAACGAGAGTTCCTCTTCCATTTCATTATATTTTTTTTTTTTGTGAAAATGAGTAAACATAATCCGGGAAAGATAGGTTCTTTTAATTATTTCAGCACCTTATAGAGGGGAAATCTGTATTAAACAGAGACCATAGTGGGTGGAATGGGAATTAAATCAGATCTTGATCAGGCAGAGAATTAATTATGTTTTCAATTTAGTTAAAAAAAAATATTACAGATTGCAGTGATTTATTTATGGCTTAAATTTAAAATTTTGCCATAATATTAAATTAAAAAATATTACAAATTTGCAGTGATTATTTTATTGCTTAAATTTTTGATATTCCATAAAATATAATATTACATTTAGTTTAAAAAATAATTACAGATTGCAGTGATTATTTTATTGCTTAAATTCTTGATAGTCCATAAAATATAATATTACATTTAGTTTAAAAAATATTACAGATTGCAGTAAATATTTTACTGCTTAGATTTTTAATAAACCACAAAATATAAATACTTTTTCAAGTTGAAAATGCAGATTACAAAATAATTTTACCAAATTTTTCAAAGTTTCTTAAGGGGTTGCTAGAAAACTAATTTTTTCAAAATTTTAGAAGGGCTTAAATCATTAAAATTGTTACAAAACAAATCATAAAAATTATATGTATGTTTTTAAATTTAAACTGAAAATGCAGATTTATTAACCGATGAAAAACTAACCTGGAAAAGCTTTCTAAATCGAAGTTAATACATTTTTTGCTTAATTATAATAAATTTCAAAAGCGTTTTCTAAAACAAATACCCAACTGAAAGGGTATAAAAAATGTAGCTATCCAGTAGCTTTCTTTGTTCCCATAAATGATTGTTAATATTAAAATTTTTTTATTATTTCTTATTACTTATTCTTTAATCTACAAGCAACAAGCAAACAAAGAGTGTCACCTTAAGGGACACAATTTATTGAACTTGTCACAGACTAATATGAAAAATGGAGTAAATATTTAGCCACAAAATTAAATATTAAATTTATATCAAATATTCTAAACTTTTCACTTAAAAATCCTGTACTTTTGTCCAGTTTGGTGACTTAAAATTCAGTTGGAAAAAATGCTGGAATACGAATGTGAGCTAAGTTATTGCCACTGCCGTGGATGTTATTGTTGTTGCTGTAGCTTGTTGTTATTGTCGTTGAATGAAATCGAATAATTAAATATTGGCATAGTCACACCTTGTTGACAATTATTGACAGGCTGATTGGCAAACAAATGAATATACTTTAGCCATTGCCGTTTTCGAGTCGTCGAGGGGCGCGGCCCAGTGGCACGACAATCGGCCCTGTAACTCTCTGTGCCTTAACAAGCACTGGAAAAAAATACTAGAAACTAGTAAACCAGTTTGAAAGTAATTCTTAAAGAATTTTATAAATTTTTAAAATTTTTTATTCAAAAATTTCACCAAGAAATAGTAAAGAACAGAGCCTGCTGCTAAAAATGCTTTATCGAGGGGTCACATTTTTATATATAAGCAAAAATATCTTTCATAATAATATATCGAAAAATATCGTAATAAACTTTAATATATCGAATTTATAAATATCGATAAATGTCTCATTTTACATTTAAATATACATTTTATTGACATATATCCCTTCAAATTTTATAATAATTTTTCTTTTCTCTTTTTCAGATATCATTCACCCGACTTGGCACATAACATATCATAATATATATATTTCATATATCGAAATATTAAATATCGAACACTAACTCATTCATCGAAATTAATGTAAGTATCCATACATCAATTTTTACATTACATTCATTATAAGACTTTAAAAACAATTTGTTGGAAAAAAAAATATATATTTTAAATGTTTGAGTTTAAGACTCATATTTTCTCGCTGTGCCGGGGGGGCTGAGGTGGGTGGCATATAGGCGGATGGATAGGTGGTGTCCGTGGGAGTGACGGCTACCGAAAGCAGCCAGAAGATCGGAAGATTCGGATCTCCAGCATCCGATCGGATGCCAAGCGTTGGCGTTGTCGAACGTTGACAATATCTCTTAGTCGCAGCCTCTCCATATTCTCAATTTTATCCATATTCCCAATATCACAATTACCGATCTTGGAGCCGACTGACATTTGCATTTGGTAGGCGCTATCAATTAATTGGCCAATCCCAGGCGGATCCCCGATAAGCCCCGATGGCTTGTTGCCACGCCATGCCACATACATATGTGCCACACCGTAGTATCCATTATCGGAGAGAGATGGTATCTCCGCCATCATGCCGATTTATGTGTCACCATCAGCACCCTCTCCCCTCCCCGGACAGACTCAGACTCAGACTCACGACATTTGAGTTTGAACGAGTGCAATTCCGATACACTCGCACTCATAATCATCAATTATCCGGGGCCTGTCGCAGTCGCGCGGATAATTGCTGCAAATATGCAAAGCATGTGTAAAACTTTATTGATATACAATGTGAATAAACGTTCGCCTAACTTTGTTTTGATTGCAGCTGTCACTGCGCGGCACTCACGGTAATCGACTCGGATACGCACGACGACGGTAAGATACCCTAAATGAAGTCGATTAATCGATTAATGCGGTAAGTCTGTTGAAAATCAGTTTAATTTTTACAATGAAATTTAAGCTTTATTAAAAAATATATATTTAAAACATTTTGAGAAATATAATTTAAGGGTTTATAAAATGCTCAATTTATTCAAATCGATTTTTAATCGATTAATGTCGTTTTATTTGTCACCTCATCAATTACAATTACAAGGAACATATATTAAAAACATTTTTAGAAATGTGAACTTTAGGGGCTGTAAAAATGTATATTTATTCAAATCGAATTTTAATCGATTAATGACGTTTTATTTGTCACCTCTAATTAATTAATTTTTACAAAATATTACTTTTAAATTACTGTATACTTTAAGCTCTTCAAAAATATAAAATCTTAGCATAAGCTTTATATTTTCCCTCTCCAAAATGTGTTATTAATATCGATTATAAATCTATTAGTATTAACAAAATATTACTATTAAATTATTATATACTTTAAGCTCTTGAAAAATATAAAATCTTAGTTTAAGCTCTGGTTTTTCCATCTTGTGTTATCAATATCGATTATAAATCGATTAATTTCTATTTTTAGCTAACTCTTACATTAACGATCTAAATAACTAAATCCTTTAAAGATTTAAATTATTTACAATAATTCGCTTAAATAAGCATTAAGCATGTCATGCTTATTTCTCAGTGTAAGCTTTGATATTTCTCCCGTCCACGAAACCGATTATATCGATAGCGATTGACAGACACCAAACCATGGAATCACGCAAGGCAGTTGGTTTTCCTTTGAAGCTGCACTTACTACTACTATATAGCCCTCGGATATGGAGGGGAAAATAAAAAATCGAGAAACGCAGAAGCCGAGCTATCGAGAAATCGCCGCCAAGACAGGCGATGACTTCATCTATCAGCACTGCAGTGCCCCGCCATAGCCCCCCGCCTCCGCCATGATCTATATATCAGGCAGGCATCGGAATTAACTGAAATGGAAATGCCAGCCGGCCGATTGCCATTATAATCGCTATTTTAAATAGAACCAATTTATGGAGTTCTCGAGATGTCGAGAAATGTGCGATAACTTGTTTAGCAATTAGCCGCAAGTCGGAAGTAGAAATTGGCTTTTATTTAGTGCATTTCTTTTGGTATAAATCTACATATGAATCTCCTCTCTTGTGTCTTGTATCTTGTATTTGGTAGCTGGTAGCTTGTATCTTGTATCTCCAGAGTCATCGCTGATTGCCAGCTGATTGCAGCTGGAGGAACAGCAAAGAATACACTCTGAAAGGGGTCAAGTCATGTGTTGACACTCGTGTTGCCGGCTAATTGCCCCAACAAGCTCCACAAATCGAGGCTTTATTGGGTCTCGGGATCAGCTTAGGCATGGAGATTCTTCCAGAACTGGGTTAGCTTTGAAAACTTTATATATAGAGGATAGGATTCCATAGTTGGGTGTTGGTAAATATGGGGGAATTCAGGAAAGTGTTAGAAAATTAGTTTAAAAATTTGTTAAATATTTATTATAATATTTAATAAGCCAGAGAGTAAGAATACTCAATATCTTTTAAATTAAAAATATAAAAAACGACTCTTGGAATGTTAATAAAAATATAAAACCAAGCTTTTGGTTCTTTAAATCTTTTATTGAATTTATATAAAATTTTTATAAATTTTAATTTTAATACTAACCAAAACAGTAAGCCTTTTAATTAATTAAATAATAAATTAAAATTTAAATTTATAAAAATTTGTAAACAGTAAGCCTTTTAATTAATTAATTATTTAATTGATCATTTAATTATTTAATTATTTAATTAATTATTTAATTAATTATTTAATTAATTATTTAATTAATTATTTCATTAATTAAAAGGCTTACTGTTTTGGTTAGTATACAAATTTAAATTTAACAAAAATTTGTTATTACTTCAATAAAAAATTTACTAATTTAAAATTAATAAAAATAATAATTAAATAATTAATAAGATGTTAAGAAAATGAGAAGTTACAGAACTTAAATCTGATTTCAGAGACAATTAAATCTTTAATAAACAAGTTCACTCTGGAAATTAAAATATAGCTTATAAAATGAGCAAAATTATTTAGAAAATAAACAGAATATCAACAAAGTTTCAACTAAAAATCAAATAAAATTCAACTGAAAATAAACAAAACATGAACCAAATTTTTAATCAAAAATCAAGCAAGAATTCAACAAAAAATCAACAAAAATATCAATAAAAAACCAACAAAAAATCTACAAAAAATCTACAAAAAAAAAAATATATATATCTATAAAAAAAATCACCAAAAAATCAACAAAAAATCTGTAAAAAATCATTCAAAAAATCATTTGAAAAGGAAATCTCGAGGATTAATTGTGGAACCTATTCGATTAGCAGATCCGTCAAATTTCTGCGTAAAATTAACACAGAAACCCCAAACAAATCGCTCTCTGCCACGCTCCAATTTAACGAATATTGATTGCTATTTTATTTATTATTATTTTTTTGTTAGCCACGCGATCTGACATAAGAAAAAAAATAAACAAAAAAAAGCAGGCCAAAAAAACTGGCGAAATTTCTTGAGCATTTGTTCGTATTTTTATGAATTAAAAGCCAATTTGGTGCGACGAATCTGGAGGTGTACCCGGTGCCCCTCTGGACATGTCCATAAAAAGGGGCCCAAAAACAAATCTTGGCGTCGACAAATTTGGAACTAATTATAAATGCAGGCGGGGACCGACCAAAACTGGCGGTGCTCCGTTCCAGTTTCAGAGTTCAGTTTCCAGTGTTTGGAAATCTCAGGTTTAAGCTGGGAAAATTTAGCAAAAAAAATATGTATTAAAATATATATATACAAACAAATAATGAAAAAAATTATTTAGTGAAGTTATAAAATTAGAGGGAGAAAAAGATGAAGTTTCCTTTCATAAATCACAGGAAAATATAAACTAACCTGTGCTTTATGATCACTCTGGCAAACATTAACTAAGAAAAGCAGCATCTCAACTTAATTAAAACAAATAAGTATGAAATGTTCAACTTGACTGACCGAAAGTAACTAAATCCGCGAAAAATAAAGTCCAAATCGGTGGGCGGACAGTTAAGAGCGGCATAAAATCCGAAACACCAAAAACTGGGGGTCTGTGGTCCGGTCATGAATGAACGCGTCGGATGCCCAGATGGATGGAATGGAATGGGAGTGAGATTGAGACTTGGGAATGGAGTGTGGGTGTTCCTGTCCGGCTCAGACGTTGGCGTTTGCCGGCAAAAAGTGTGAAACTAATTTGTCAGCATGACAATAACAGCCAAAAGCCATAAACATCATAATAATATTCAATAAACATCAGCAAAATGCGCCAATTAACCGCCACCGATTTGGCCATGGAAATGAAACGAAACGGAATGGAATAAACCACACTGAAGCAGAGTGGAATTGGAACAGAAAATGCCGCAAGTGACGAATGGAAATTGTGTATTATTTCACATTAATTGAATTATAAACGCTGCTGGCTAATAAAATCGATGATGTAAATTGCACCCGCTTGCATTTAACACCTTCGGCGCTGGAATTTCATCTATTTCGATTAGATCGGGGATCGGGACAACGGCGATCGGTGATTGGAAATCGGACAGCGAACAACGGACAATGGGCATTGAGATTGAGAAAGGTATGTGCACTTATCTGGACACTTTGATAAATCCGATAATAACAGAAATGCTTACCATAGAAAAAAAAATATTTATCGAAATTTTTAATATCAAAAAATATCAAAGTTATCAAAAAAACAATAATGAGCATGTTAATGATTGGATTTTGTATATTTTTATTTCAAACGAAGTTATTTATTAACGATTCGTATAGAATATAAATTTATTGGTTATATATTTCATTTTAAAAATATAGTTAAAACGTAGACTTAGTACCGATAAATTGATTATTTTGTTTAAATATAAAATAATCACTATTAATTGGGTTGTGTATTTATTTCATTGATAGTTGTATTATTGTGTCTTAGACTTCGGGCTTATATTTATGATCCGTAAAGAACATAAATTTATCACAACTTTAAAATATTTATCACAACTTTAAAATATCGTAAAAATTATCGACTTAGTTACGATAAATCGATTATAAATAAGCACATTAATAATTGGATTCCAAATATATTTCCTTGATAACACAAATAACAACTTTAAAATATCGTTTAAATATCGACTTGTTATCGATAAATCGATTATTTTATTGAAATCTAAAATAAGCACATTAATAATACGATTTTTTATACATTTCCCTGATACAAAGTGTGTCTTCGAATTCGGTTTATGGATTACCATACCATTTGGATATATATACTTGATATATTTATGATCCCAACCCCCGGAAAGCCACCCTCAACTTCCGCCAACCCCCCCATATTCCAGGGAAACATGTTTCCGAGCCAATTGCATGCAAATCGTATGCGATTTCAGCCGCGTTTGAGCCAAAGCCAGAGAGACCCAGAGACACGGAGGCTCGGAGACCCCGATCTGGGTCCGATCTGGTCGGACTGGGTCGCCATATGTACCGACATGCATGCATACATGCCTCTCCCTGCCCCTGCCCCTGCCGGGGGGCTGTGTTATTGTAACGCAACAATCAAAATCAATTGCTATCTAAAAAAATTGCAAATTAAATTACAAATTGATTACCTCACTGAGTCATTAATTAAAAAAAATAAATAAATACGAAAAAATGCTGCAAGCTGAATGAGTTGAGGCCAAAAGATAACGAAACCGAGAGACGGCAAGGGGGAGTTCTGAAAGCTAAATGGGTTCAATGGATTTTTAATTTTTTTCAACGACTTTAATGGTCTTAAAATGTTAGCATAAAAGAATTATTTAAATTGGTTTGTGATAGAGCCATAAATGTAATGGTTTTTTAAGGAACTTAGCAAAGACATTGATAGTTAAACAATTTGATTAGTTAATTTTTTATTAGTGGGAAAGTCTTTTTTAATAAGAAATAATTAGCTAAGGATGATAAATATAGACACTATCAATAAGGTATTTAATTGAAAGAGCTAAAAAAATTGCTTTAACTATCAATTTCAAAAAAGATATATTAGAGCATTTTGATTTTTTAAATATCTTTATACGATTAATCGATTTAAAATCGATAACTTGATTTTAAACTAATTTAAAAAGAAATTTTATACATTTAAAAACAATTTTAAATCGACTTAAAATCAAGTAAATCTGAACAATTTCAATAGCTCTATAGCTCTATAGCTTTATAGATATTCGATATTTTCGATATGCTCGATATTTTATATAAATTGTTGTTTTTTTCTGTTTCTTGAATTTATATGAAAAGAAACCCTCTATTTAATATCAACTTTAACTCCAAGCTTTGTTGTTTTAATAAATAAACACCTTCCTTTTTAATTTATATTTACTTAGTAAATATTTGATTTATTTTTAAAATATTCTTTATTATTTATACATAAAATATACTAAATTTACCTCGATTTCCTGGCATCCTTGCTCGTTTTCATAGAATTTTTTTAAAGGAAATGCCTGAGGACATCGTACAGAAAGTTAAAGCTAATGAAAAAGGGGCAACGGTTTGGAATCAAATCGAATCGAATCGAATCCGATCGAATAGGTTCAAATCGCATTGGAGCCAGAAAACCGGAGCGTGATCGACGTCATTGTCGTTGGCACGACATTTGGTTAAATTATGGCCAGAGCACAGCGTTGACCAAACGAGGACAGTGGCGGCTCCACCCGAACCCTGCCCCGGCGGCGGCGACTGTGTCGTGGGTCCAGATTGAGAGGCGGCTTCGATTGTTTTGGCCGGGCCCAGGCCCAGGCGCTCTGTCAATCACCAGATGTGGGGGCGACGGCTTTACGCTATCTACATATGTGTATATATATATATATTGAGATATATATATAGAGACGTTTAGGGGCGTGGTCGACCCCAAAAAAAAGCCAAGCCACAGCCAGCTACTTGCTGTTGTTGTCTTTCATTAGTCGTGATTAGTTTCGAAAAGGAGCACAAAGTGTATAAAAATTGGCAATTTGAGACTGTTGTTTGCTTTGCTACCAAATACCAATGGCCAGGGTATACGTTGGCGGGTATACGACTTGGGAGTGCCCTGTAATTTTTATATAATATGTATTTAATTTTATTTAATTTCGAATATGATTTATGTTTAAGCTAAAGGTAATTCTAAGTAACTATAGAATTTATAGGAATTTTGTCTTAATAAAATATTTAAATATAAGAGAATGGTGTTTAAGCTAGGCCTTAAAATTCCCAAGTACTAAATCTGTGGCAATTTATTTAAGAAAATAAGCTGGAAAGCGATAAATTTGTTAATTAAAAAGCATTCTAATTATTTTTTAAACAACACTTGGTAGGTTTCTTATTTATTTTGATTATTAATTTATTTAAAATTTATATTTAAATTTATTTTTAAATTTAAAATTCCCAAAAACAAAGTCAGTGGCAATTTTTTTAAAGAAACTAAGCTGGAAAGCAACAAATTTGTTATCCAAAAAGCATTCAAAATATTTTTCAGACAAGATCTTGGTAGGTTTCCTATTTATTTTCATTATAAATTTACTTAAAATTTATTTAAAAATTATTTAAAAATTATTTTTAAACTTATTTATTTATTTTTTAATTTGCTTTAATATTTTCTTACCTTTATGGTTTGTTTTAGATTTTTTTTTAACAACCTTCTTAAGCTCACAATTAATATTTAAACTTTTCTCTTATTAAAAACTAAGGTATCTTTGGAGTCGCCACATTTTCTCCACCATCATTCTTGCATTTTTTGTTTTCTTAATTCGAATTCGCGCCACGCGCCACATAAAATAAAAAATACAAAAAAACAGCAAAAACAAAAACAAAAAATACAACAAAAAAAATAACAAACACGCCACTTGGACTTGACAAATTGCGAGCAACGTTTACAATTGAAACAATTTAATCAAACAACCGGCCATAGAGCGGCGGGGAAGGGGAAAGGCGAGTTGGGGGGGAGAAAAAACGGTGGCAAGTCAACAGAAAATCGACGCTGAGTTGCACATTTTGTTGCCCCAACGAACCAGGGAAAATAAATATGACAGAAAAATATCCTAAACAATGCTGAAAAAATAAACTTTACCTAAATCCAGGTGAAAATTGTATTCTTGCAAAGGGAAAATGCAGCAGGAAAATGTTAGGAATTGAAGATAAAATAAGTGCATAAAAATCACCTTTGACTTTATTCAATTATTTTCCCTTCATTGACTTTAAATCGAATTTATAGTATTTCAGTTTAGTTAATATTCTTAAGTTAAGTAGATAATTAAGCCATCAGTTCGTAGCTTGGTGACTTGGTAACTCGGCAACTGGTTCGTTCAATGGAATTAATAGATGAAAATGCTTAAGCGACTTTCTTGACCCCCTTAACCCGCTGGTGGCCCTCGATTAGTAGTTGCTACTCGGGGAAACCGAATTTTATATACCCTTAAAGTTTCTTATAGAGGGTGTTAATCGGAATTTGCATTTGAAAGAGGTTCTGTAATTAATATAATTTCCAAAAATATGTAACTCAAAAACATATAACATTTTTTGATATTTTAAAATTTTTATTTTGCAAAAAATTAACACATAGAAATATAGAAATGTTATAACATTTTTGAATATTTTAAAATTTTAAATTTGCCAAAAAATTTGCGCATAGAAATATATACTTTAATGCATATATTTTAATTTAAAAATTTAAAGATCTTCTTGGATTTCCATATCCACACGAAAATCTTAATAAAATTTTTTAAAAATGTAATAACATATTTAGATTTTCATGGTGAATTGAAATATTTAATTTTCGGTATTCATGTGAATCCAAGAAGACCTTAAAATCTTTAAATTAAAATATATATTTCTATGTTGTAATTTTTTGGCTAAATCAAAATTTCAAAATATCATAACTGGGTCAAAAAAGCATATATTTCAAATCGGAAAACTGTTTAATGTTAGTTTTTATTAGGCTAACAAATCTGTATACTCAGTTAAAAATGTAAAAAAATAAAAATAATTTATGATTTTTAGATCATTTTTTTAATGAAAAATTTTGAAAATTTTTTTAAAAATTAGTTTTCTATCAGACATGTCTAGATCGATTCGGCTGTTGATGCTGATCAAGAATATATATGGTTTATAGGGTCGGAAATGAATTTTTAACTGAATTGAAAGCCTCTGACTGTATTTACAATGCCCTGAGAGGGTATAAAAAATAGCCTAAAAAATTATATATCTCATTATTATTTATCAAATATATTGTATTATATATATTATATATTATATTATATATTATATTATATATTATATTATATATTATATTATATATTATATTATATATATTATATTACTTTTTGTTGTTCGATTCTATAAGACCGCCGCTTGGTAGTAATTACAAATAATGATGATGATCCTAAATCCTGTGGTTATTTTGGCTCAAATCTTGGTTTTCGTTGGTTAAGGATGGTGAAGTATCGAAACTTTATTGTAGTTCTTTACCATTTTCCCTAAGAAGAGCTAGGAATTCATAGAATCTATATTTTTGCTATTAAAACACCAATTTTTGAATACTGAATTTAAGTTCTAAAGATAGTTACACCTTCGAAAATGTACCATTGTTTTTCCGGAAGCTAGGAATCTCTGTAAATCTCTGTAAATCTCTGTAAATATCTGTAAGTCTCTGTAAATCTCTGTAAATCTTTGTAAATCTTTGTAAATCTCTGTAAATCTTTAAAATTAAGATATATAAATGAAAATGTAGTGATGGACAAGGGAGTAGCTCACAAAGGTGACTGCTGTACTTGTACATTTGAAATGCCGATGGGCAAACACATGTCGCCCTGCTCCTGCAAAGGTGAGTGATTAATGTGCATTTAATTGCGGGTTGGAAGAGGTCGCCTCGCCGTGATAAATTCGAATTCGATAAGCCGGACTGTGGGCCGCTAAATGTTACCATTTATTAATGATTAAATATATATATAGACAAACGGTTAGACAGACAGACAGACAGACAGATAGATAGATAAATAAATAAATAAATAAATAATAAATAAAGTAAACAACATCGCAGCGATCTGAGATCTGCGATCCGAGATCCAAATTAGCATATCAACTTTTCGCATTAAATTCAATTGAAAGCTTTTTCTCACTTTAGCATCATTTTGAAATTCAATGAGCCGCCCTCGCCCTGCGTTCGCGCTTAATGTATTTATTGCCATTTCGATGCGAGCACAAAATTTATGATGGCATTAAGCAAATGTTAAATGCAAAATAAAATACTGTAGGCAATAATTTAGCAATTTATAGTGTTAGTTGTGATTTACACGGACCGCAACATAACCAACTATCTCCCTCGATCTCCCCGATTACCGATTCCCCGTCCGATTCCCAGTTCCCGGGTGTGAATATTGCCGGGGAATTAGCATGGTTAATTGTGTGTTCGACGCTGTCACTTTAGCTGAAACGCATTTATATTTCACTTCCCACTTTTTTTTTTTTCTTTATCATCGCAACAAGTGTTTTGTTAATGATATATATATATGTATATATGCCGGGACAGGGGCATTTCGGATCGTGATAAATCGCTTTTACGTTGTTGTTGGGGCGAGCCTCTGGACAGGAGTGGAGGGTTACGGCGTTATATTTTTTGATTAGTTTTAGATTTTTAGTGTCCTCTGAGAAGGCAAACTTTAATTAAACTATTTTACTTGTATTGTATTTTATTTAGATATTAATCAATTTTAATTATATTTACTTTATTTTATTTTTTTTAACTTTAAAAAGGTAATCATGATTTTTACATTTCAAAATGTACAATTTCCTAGGCATTTTTCTAGGCATTTTGTTATTTGTTATAAATCTTATTTATTTATAAAAAATATTTGGTACAAACAAAAATATGCTTATCATAAAAAAATAACAATTTATTTATTGTTAAGACATCATTTAATATAATTTTAAGAATTATTTGAATGTTTTTACAATTTTTTTTTTACAATTTCTCTCCTATTTTACACCAGTGGCGACATCTGTGCAGTTATATGTTTAAGCCATCTGTAATAGGTGCCAGAAAAACTCACTAGATGGCGCTGATGACTGTATAACTTCCTATAAATTTGGTAGTTTATTTAATGTAATGACAATGTAACCTTTCTGTTTTTTTAAAATTATGGGTAGCATTTTTTACTCAATACCTTTAATGGTTTTTTGATCATAACTTGGCTAAAACTCCCCCGATTTCAGTCTGGTTTGTTTTTTTCTTTTTCGTTTTTCAAGGAGAATTTTTCTGCATTCAAAACTCGACATCTAAATTTTTTGCCAATTTTTTTAAATTTTGACGATGTAACCCCTTTCTGTTTTTTGAAAATTATGGGTAGCATTTTTTACTCAAGACTTTTAATGGTTTTTTGATCATAACTTGGCTAAAACTCCCCTGATTTCAGTCTGGTTTGGTTTTTTCTTCTTCGTTTTTCAAAGAGAATTTTTCTGCATTCAAATCTTAATTATCTATTTTTTTGAATATTTTTTCAAAATTTTGACGATGTAACTCCTTTCTGTTTTTTGAAAATTATGGGTAGCATTTTTTACTCAAGACTTTTAATGGTTTTTTGATCATAACTTGGCTAAAACTCAACCGATTTCAGTGCGGTTTGGTTTTTTCTTCTTCGTTTTTCAAGCAGAATTTTTCTGCATTCCAAACTGGACATCTAATTTTTTTGCCAATTTTTCAAAATTTTGACGATGTAACTCCTTTCTGTTTTTTGAAAATTATGGGTAGCATTTTTTACTCAAGACTTTTAATGGTTTTTTGATCATAACTTGGCTAAAACTCCCCCGATTTCAGTCCGGTTTGGTTTTTTCTTCTTCATTTTTCAAGGAGAACTTTTCTGCATTCAAATCTTAATTATCTAATTTTTTGAATATTTTTTCAAAATTTTGACGATGTAAAAAAATGAAAAAATCAATTACAAATTTTTTATTTTAGATTTCTTCATTTTTAACTTTAATCAAATCTCCTATTAAAACCTTTTCTAAAAATGTATGACATTCCTCAATGTTCTTATTTTGAGCCAACTTATGAACATTTGAATTAAGAGATTTCCTCAATTTTCTGAGGTTTTCCGGTATAAGTTTCCCCTAAATAACGCAATTATTTGCATTTGGGAAATTCGGTTTTAAATTTCGAAATTTTTGGTTTATTTATTCGTGCGATTCTTCGCTTTTTCTGTTTTTATTAATGAACTTTCTGGGAATTCCGCGAACTGAGTAATTCCAATGGCCACATGTTGCCAGGCCAAGCCACAGCACACACCATACACACACACCACGCACACCACATGGCGCGTCCAAGAAGACACGCAGCTCCACTGATAGCGATGCTTGTGCGGCGAGCAAGCCATCTATCAGATACAGATACGCACAGCCCACGCTCTCGCTCTCTCTCTCGCATGCCCTATCTCACACAGATACAGATACAGATACATACATGAGCGGATGGAGCAAACACAAACAAAACAAAACTGTGACACGATTTTGTTTTAAATTTTTTTACTTATTTTTTAGAGACTATTTAATGGGGTTATTTTTTAAGTTTTTTAATATTTTAGATATTTCCATTAAAGCCATTGGAATGCAACTTTTTAAAAATTTATTTTTCACTCACAAATTAATTAAAATTATTAATTAATAATTGATTAATTAAATTAATTAATTAATTAATTAATTAAAATTAAAATTAATTAATTCTAATTAATTTATGAATTAATAATTAATCATTTTAATAATTTAATTTAATTAATAATTAATAATTTTAATTAATTTGTGAGCGAAAAATAAATTTTTAATAAGTTGCATTAATTAATTAATTTAAATTAGCCTTGTTAAGGGACATTATCTTATGGAGAAACCAATAGGGAAAATAATAAATAATAAAATAATATTAAATATTAATATATAATATATATATTAATGATATTACATATTAAATTAAAGATGTATTTAAAAGTAAATTAAAACAGAAAAGAATCTCTTTTTTTATTATTCAAACTCTTAAATATAAATGCTTTATATTTACTTATACAAAATGTAAATAAATATAAATATTAAACTAAAAGGGCTTCCGTGACTTTCACAGATCCCTCTCCGGGCATCACACTGTGACCTCTGCGCATCTCTGACGCGCCCAGCTGGCGCAGAGAGAGCGCCTACAAAAGTATCTGAGAGATACTCGCACTTTCGCAGCGCGCAAAGGTAGCCGGTTGCGCTCGCTCTCTCTTTCTTACTCCCGCTCTCTCTCTCTCTCACCGCCTCGGCGGGGATCGCCGCCGAGTTCAGTTCTTGGACGCAATTCAAAGTTTTTTGACGTTTCCCCTCGGCAAGGCAACTGAAAAAAAGAGCCTCTCCTTCTCGCCTTGAAAGAAATCAAATTAAATAAAAAAACGCAACCATATTTTTTGTTTGTGTAATTTAAATTGCTGCAAAATTAAAATATATATACAGAGAGAGAGTGAAGATGAAGACATTTTGTTAACAAGTGGTTTTTTACATTTTAATAATTATTATTATTATTATTGTTGTGCGTGCTTGGCCACAGAGTTTTTTATTATCTGTTTTCTTACGTATTTTTTTTTTGCAAGTGTTAGTGTACATTTTGTTGTTGCCGTGAATCGACCTTTGCGAACCTAACGTCGTAACCAGCAAAAAAACAAAAAAAAAACAGTAAAATAGCAGAAAAAAACAGTAAAAAGCAGCAACAACTGGGCAGCTAATAATAATTAAGCAGCGTGTTTTGAGACAAGTCAGCCCGAGTGTGTTTGTGTGTGTGTATCTCCGAGGGTGTGGTGGTGTGTAAAACCCGCCAACTAATTGTCAACAGTCCACAAATTGCAGTCGAGCTATCCAAGAGATACGCGCTCGCATCCCTCAGATACTGCTACTCAGCTAACCCCCCCGAAGTAATTCACATACAAATCGATATCCATGCTCCCCGATCATCCGATCGGCCGCAAGTAAGGCCAACTTCATGTGCCGACGGCGAAAAAGTGCGAAAAGTGCTAACTGTGCAATCGGGGGCAACGCGATCAGGTAGAGGTGGAGGAACGGCACACACACACAACAGGTGAGTGCTTAAAACCCGAGAGATACTCGTGCAAAAGCTAGGTATTTCCAGAAGGGGGGAAGGCGCACTGGAGATAGTACGGTTTTTTACAGGTGGTATATAGTAGGGGAAGTCAGTGATATATCAAGGTTTATACTATAGTATAATAATATATAATATTTTACAATAATATGGTAATCTATAATCCCAAAATTTTAGCTATATTAATTAAGTTTTAGGATTTGGATTTAAGAAAAACAATTGAATCCCTTTACTTTAGGTATCTAAACTAAATTCTAGTATTTAGAATCAAAGAAAGATAGTTTCCCAGACTTAATACCAAGAAAAACTTTAATTTAAACCCAAAAAATTTAATTAAATGAAGCAATTTCCGACTTAAAATTCAAGAAGTTTCATTAGTAGTTTATTTAAGGTTTAAAAAACCTGAATAAAAACCCTAGAAAAATCCGTTCATTCAAAATATTAACAGAGTTTTAAGCTTAAAAGCAAGGACGCCTAGTTTTTGAATCCTAAGATCAAGAAAAACTTAATAATTGACCCAAAAATTAAATTAAATTAAGCTATTTCCAACTAAAAATTTAAGCAGTTTCAATTTTTTAAGGTTTAAAGTTAACAACAAACTTCCTAAAAACCCTAGGAAAATCCGTTTCTAAAATTACAAAACGGAGATTTTAACTTAAACGCAGGAAAATCTAGCTTACCAGATTTAAGATCAAGAAGCGCTTAATTTTAGCCCCAAAAATTAAATTAATTAAGCTAATTTCGGACTAAAGATTCAAGCAGTTGCAAAGGTATATTTTTTTAAGGTTTAAAAATAACAAAAAACTTCGTTATAAGCCATAGAATCGTTCACCAAGTTTAAAAAATTAACAGAGATTTAAACTTAGAAGCAAAGCCAGTTTTCCAGACTTAAGACAAAAAAAAAAGCTTAAGAATAAGCGTATAAAAGCTTATATAAATAATAATAAATATATAAAAATAATAATAATATATTTAAAATAAACTATTTACCCCAGAAAAAGTGCAAAATTATAAAATAAAAAGTTTTCAAGGCTTGAATTGAACTAAAACTTCCCTAGAAATCCTAGGTAAATCCCAAAGATAATTTTAAAAAATCACAAAACTTGAACTATACCCTCAGTTATTTCCAAATAGTTCTGAGATACTAAAAATATTTTTAAAAAACTCTATGAATAACCTTTATATATATTAATCCTTAAATAACCTTTTATATATATTAAGAATTAATATATAAAAAAGTTAAGGTTGTTCATAGTTTTTTTTTTTTATATTAATATATTAATTTTTTTATATATTAATTGTTAATATATATAAAAGGTTATTCATAGAGTTTTTTAAAAATATTTTTAGGATCTTAGCGCCGAATAATGCAAAAATTACGCCTTGCACACAGTCTTTTCTATCAAATTTATTCAACCTTTAAGGCATATAATAAACCTTATATATATTTCTTATTTCAATATCTTTAAACGGGGCTTATGTCAAATATTTTTCAAAATTTAAAAAGACACTTGTTGTCTTTTGAAAAAAAAATTACAAACAGATTAAAGGCCTCAGTCTCAGCCTAAGTCTCAGTCTCCGTCTCATTTTCTGACTTGCTTAAATGCCTCCAACTTGCTGTCAAGGTCCGAGAATCCAAATTCAAATCCAAATCCAAAACAAAATTCGAAACCGAAGCCGACTCGCCTCGCATCGCAACACTTGTGGGGCATTAAAAACAAAAAAAAAATAATAATAATAATAATAAAGAGATCATTAAACGCAGCCCTGAGTTCAGCGGCGTCTGCCTGGACGCTCTCCTGGGTACCCTTCCGCTGGCCGTGCGGCTGATAAGAGCCAGAAAATGGAAACCGAATTCAATAAATCATCGAGTAGAGTATTTGGGGCTTATCTCTCTCCCTCTCTATCTCTCTCTCTCGAAAATCGAAAAAAGGGGGAGAGCATAGGTTGCATAATTAACAACAAAAAAACCCCCTCAAAGGTCGCGCACCTGTCGGCCGGCATGCAAAATGTGCGTCAGCCTGTGCGTCAACTACACGGAAAATAAATATTTACCAGCACTTTGATGGACTTCTCCTTGAGGTGATTGCTTAGCCAGCATTTAGAGGTTTAAATAAAGAATTTAGGCATTAATTTGGATTATTTAAATTATAAATATATCAAAAAAAGTTACAAATAAAGATAGAGATACTTTTAAAAGAAACCAAAAACAGAGCTCTAGAACCTCAAAAGTTGAGATAGATTTTTCTGAAATTTACCCAAACTGCTTAACATCATTTAGAAAATTAAATAATCAAATTTAGGTATTAATTTATATTATTTAAATAATTAATACATCAAAATATATAATTATAAAGATACAGATACTTTTAAAAGAAACCAAAACAAAGCTCTAGAACCTCAAAAGTTGCGATAGATTTTCCTGAAATTTACCCAAACTGCTTAACATCATTTAGAAAATTAAATAAACAAATTTAGGCATTAATTTGGATTATTTTAATTATAAATATATAAAAATAAGTTACAAATAAAGATAGAGATACTTTTAAAAGACAACAAAACAAAGCTCTAGAACCTTCCAAGCTAAGATAGATTTTTCTGAAATTTTCACGAACTGCTTACCATCATTTAGAAAATTTAATTAAAAATTTAGGTATTCATTTATATTATTTAAATAATCAATAAATAAAAAGAAACCAAAACATAGCTTTAAAACCTGTCAAGTTGAGATAGATTTTCCTGTAATTTACCCAAGCTGCTTACCATAATTTAGAAAATTAATTAAAAACTTTAGGTATTAAGTTTAGATTATTTAAATAACTAATAAATCAAAATATATAAATATAAAGATTGAGATACTTTTAAAAGACAACCAAACAAAGCTCTAAAACCTCTCAAGTTAATATAAACTTTTTCTGTAATTTACTCAAACGGATTACCAAATACCATTAAATAAAGAATTTAGGTATTAATTTATATTATTTAAATATTTAATAAATCAAAAAATATAAATAAAAAGTTATAGATACTTTTAAAAGAATGACTCCTAGAATCTCCCAAATTAAGATCGATTTTCCTGAAATTAACCCAAACTGAGAGATATTTAATTCCACGAAAATCCCATCTCCTCCAAGCACTTTCTCATAGTTTTTCCCGAGAAGAAAAACCAAATAGAAAATAGAGAAAAAAAAGACTAATGAAATGGATGGCAAAACACCTTCCCATCCGCCAAAAAATACGTGAGTGTGTTTGCGCGTTCCAGTTTACGTTTGATTTGTAAACCAAATAGTTTTCCGAGCTGTTTGTTTATTTAATTAGTATTTGGCTTTGGTCTCCGGGGCACAGCATCTAGATTCGAGACTCGAGCTAGCCTCGAGATCCCGTCCGTGCTCTCAATTGTGCCGGGAGATGATCTCTCTGGCAGTCCAATTACCGGATTGCCTCAATTTAAAAATAGAATTTTTATGCCGTCTGGACGGCGGGGCTCGGCTTTGGCGTTTATTCTCAATCTGGACTCAAGTGTCTGCCGCCGCCTCTGCACCGGACACCCACGAGCCGGAGAGGGGCTACAACATGGGGAGGCCAACTCCAATTCCATCTCAAATATTTGCCACTTCGTGTGGCGCTGTATATATCCGCAAGTGAGGTGTGAGGTAGATGGAGTCGGATATCTTGAAAAACCAATGAGTTTCCAGGAACTCATTAAGGCGCGGTTAGATCTAAGCGGAAAGCGGAGTTCCTATTGCATTTTAGTTGTTTTGTCGGGTTAAATATACATTGGAAAATATTTAGGAATGTAATGGGAGAGTAATATAAATATTTAAGGATTTTCAAAAGCCTGGAAATTTTTTTATTACAGCTTACTCACAGTTTTACCTTGACTATTCCTCTAACTATGTCATAATAATACAATAATAATTATATATAATAAATATAGTTTTTATAATATATATCATAGTTTTTCCTTAACTATACACCCTTAACTTTATCATAATAATTTAATATAATTATATATAATAAATATGTAATAAATATATTAAGGCGCGGTTAGATCTAAGCGGAAAGCGGAGTTCCTATTGCATTTTATTTGTTTTGTCGGGTTAAATATACATTGGAAAATATTTAGGAATGTAATGGGAGAGTAATATAAATATTTAGGGATTTTTAAATAGCCTGAAAAATAATTTATCGCAGTTTACTTAGAGTTTTCCCTTAAGTATAACCTTAGCTACATTATAATAATTTAATATAATTATATATAATAAATATATAATATAATACTTTGTATTGTCGGGTTAAATATACAATGGAAAATATTTACGAATGTAATAAGATAGTAATATAAATATTTGAGCATTTTTAAAAGCCTGAAAAATTATTTATCAGAGTTTACTCACAGTTTTTCCTTGACTTTACCCTTAATTATATCAAAATAATTTAGTATAATAATATATAATAAATATATAATAAATATATTAAGACGGGGTTAGATCTAAGCGGAAAACGGAGTACCTATTGCATTTTATTTGTATTTTCGCTTTATATATACATTAGAAAATATTTAGGAATGTAATGGGAGAGTAATATAAATATTTAGGGATTTTTAAAAGCCTGGACATTTTTTTATCACAGTTTACACACAGTTTACTCACAGTTTTCCCTTGACTATACCCTTGACTTTAGTATAATATTATAATATAATTATATATAATAAATATATAATAAATATATAATATAATATGTAGAATTCCTTTTCCTTGTGCGCCTTCCCTGCCTCAGATTCTCAGATTCCATGAGTAATATTTACCGGCACGTGCCACCAATTTTCAATTTCAAAGAACGCTCCCCCCTCATATTTTTCGCCCACAGAAAATACACACAAAAAAACACAACGATAGAGAGCGACGTATTCCCCTCTCCATGAAACCCGCCTAAAGGAAATACCTATTAGGTTTTGGAATCCTATATCTTTATCTCTGAACAATCGTTCCACCATGCTGAAAACCCACTCAAAGACCAAGCGCAAGACGCTGATCTTTGCCTGCTTCGGCATCGCTTTGGGCCTGTGCATTGGCACGGCGCTGAAGAACTTTCGGGCCTTGGAGTATGTGAATCGTTGCAGTTTGCGACCAACGAACCTCAAAACCCCAGCGGAGATCATTGGATTGCGGGACGAGGACACCATACAGAACTCGCAACGAAATCTGGTCTTTGTGGGCGTCATGACGGCCAAGAGTTTCCTCGAGGGCCGGGCCCGGGCCGTGTACGATACGTGGGGCAAGGAGGTGCCCGGCCGGATGGCCTTCTTCAGCTCCGAGGGCAGCTACTCCGATGACCTGCCGGTGGTGGGGCTGCGCAATGTCGACGATCGCTATCCGCCGCAGAAGAAGTCCTTCATGATGCTGCACTACATGTACGAGCACTACATCGACCGCTTCGAGTGGTTCATCCGGGCCGACGACGATGTCTATATGGAACCGGATAAGTTGGAGCGATTCCTGCGCTCCATCGATAGCTCCAAGCCGCAGTTTATCGGGCAGGCGGGCAAAGGGAATACCGAGGAGTTTGGGCTGTTGTCCCTGGAGTTTGACGAGAACTTTTGCATGGGCGGACCGGGGGTGATCCTTAGCAGCGAGACACTGCGCCGGGTTGCCCCGCACATACCGACCTGCCTGAAGAATCTGTACAGCACCCACGAGGATGTCGAGGTGGGGAGGTGTGTGCAGAAGTTCGCTGGGATACCGTGCACCTGGAACTATGAGGTGGGTTGCAGGGAGAGGAAGAGCACTGACATTACGATGAAAATCTATTGCACTTCCGTTTGAAATCAATTTAAATTTCGCCCAAAAGTAGACTTCAAATTTTGTTGAAAATCTCTGGCATAGAGGCTTATAATTCCCAAAGGGTTCTAGTACAAATTTAGGTTGAAATAACAATTGCAAATTTTTTAATTTTTTTTTTTGTATTAATAATCGAAGCTCGACTTTAGCTTGATATTATCAGGTATTTGTAGGCTTGAGCTGCGAAAAAAAATCGATTCTTTTCGATGTTTTCGATAAAAAAAAATCGATAAATCGTTTTTTTTTATTTTTTCTTTCTTAATTATTAATTTTTCCTATTTAACTGCCTGTTATTATCAGGTATATGTAGGCTGCAAAAAAAATCGATGCTCAGTGCATCGATTCTTTGCGATATTTTCTGAACAAAAATCGATTAATCGGTTTTTTTTTTATATTTTTATTCTTAATTATTAATTTTTCGTATTTACATAACAAAATTAGGAATAATTTCAAAAAAGATCAATGAATTACAAGGCGTTTTTTCTTATTTTACTTCTTTAGAAATAAGAAACTATTATTTAGAATAATAAAATAGAGGCCGACGAAACATCGATTCTTTCGAAAAAAAAATAATCGATAGTATCGGTGCTATCAATTTAAACATTTTATATATAATACGTATATAATTATCTCACAGATGCAGTATATACTGCGTCACAACTCCAGTGGCCGCAATGCGTACACCGGTAAGTTGAAAAGAAAGGAGATCCACAATGCCATCACCCTGCATCCCATTAAGCAGGCGCCGCTCATGTACCGACTTCACTCTTATGTTCAGGTGAGTTTACAGAACAAGATAGAGCTGAGATTAGATACATAGATACTTTTTAGGGATGTATGGAAATTGGATAAATAGATACTATAGGTACTATAGGTACTATAGATACTATAGATACTATAGATACTATAGATACTATAGATACTATAGGTTGTAAAGATACTATAGGTACTATAGGTACTATAGATGCTATAGATACTATAGATACTATAGATACTGTAGATACTATAGATACTATAGATACTTTATGTAGTAAAGATACTATAGATACTATAGGTAGTAAAGATACTATAGATACTATAGTTACTATAGATACTATAGATACTATAGATACTATAGATACTATAGATACTATAGATACTATAGGTAGTAAAGATACTATAGATATTAAAGATACTATAGGTAATACAGATACTATAGATACTATAGGTAGTACAATTACTATAGATACTATAGATACTTTAGATACTATAGATACTATAGATACTATAGATACTATAGATACTATAGATACTATAGATACTATAGATACTATAGATACTATAGATACTATAGATACTATAGGTAGTAAAGATACTATAGATACTATAGATACTATAGATACTATGGGAAGTACAGATACTATAGATACTATAGGAAATACAGATACTATAGATACTATAGATACTTTATGTAGTAAAGATACTATAGGTACTATAGATACTATAGGTTGTAAAGATACTATAGGTACTATAGGTACTATAGATGCTATAGATACTATAGATACTATAGGTACTATAGATACTATATATCCTATAGATACTTTAGATCCTATACTCCATCTCTAATTGCAGAAAAACCTGCAAAAGAGATCATTTCCATCCCATTTCCTGTCCAATTCTTCTGAAATTTCTTAGCACAACTTGTACCTAAAAGATACTTGTGCATTGTACAGGGTCTCAAAGCGGAGGAGATGCGCCAGGAGTCGCTGCTCCTGCATCGGGACATCAAGCGGATGGCCAAGTACCTGGAGGTGCCCGACGAGAGCACTTACATGCTGCCGAGTGCCTCGCCCGAAAGCGACACTGGCAAGCGGCACTTTCAGGATCACAATATATTGGGTGAGTTCACTAGATACTGCATAGATACCAGGCTAGATACCAGGCTATAACCTCCACTATATCCCTCACTATATCCCCCACTATATCCCCCACTATATCCCCCACTATATCCCCCACTATATCCTCTACTATATCCCCCCAACTACATCCAACTAAGCCGCTCTTAAATGCAAACAAAAACACAAATTTTACTTGAGATAATCATGAGGAGCTAACCTAAGGCTGCCCATCCTGGTTGCAGAGGGTCACACCCTTGCCCAGGCAGGCGGCATAGCCCATTAGGTGCGGCAGCAGATTCTGCTCCATGACGCCGCCAAAGAGATGAGCCTGCGGTCCCATGGCAAACACGGCCACATCCTCGCCAGCATGGACGCCCTTCCGTCCCTTGATATAGCTTGGGGTAAACGAGGCTGCAAGAGAGATTAGGGTCAAGATAGAGATACTTCCCCCCCTCCCCCAACTCACTGGGACTCAGCTTCTTCTTGGGACTCGTCCGACGTCCGGCATTGTCCGCACTCTGCCACTTGCCCACGGCATAGTTGAGGGTACTGTACGGCACCCCGTCCACGTCCCGCTGCTGCTCATCCATGCCGAGGATCGAGGTGCCACGCACTGCGGCACCCGCCATGGTCAGCGTGTGCGAGTGATCGGAGGTGACCACCAGCAGGGTCTCCTGCGGATCCGTCATCCGCAGAGCCGTGGCCACGGCATCATCGAACTCGAGCGTCTCATCGAGGGCATAGCCCACCCGCGTCTCGTGGTGACCATGATCGATCCGCCCGCCCTCAATGAACACCACATACCCCGGGCCCTCGGCTCCGCTCAGCTGCTCCAGCTTGGTCAAGGCGGCAGCCGTCAGATCGCTGAGACGCGGCTGTTCCTTGGTGGCGGCCAAATGATACGGCATGTGGCTATCACCGAAAATGCCCAGAAGGCTGCCGCCTCCTCCAGAGCAGTTCCTCAGCTCGGCCAGCGACCGGCAGAGGCAACCCTGCGGATTCGAACGGCGCCAAAGATGCAACAGATCCTTGCCATCCCGCCGCTCGTCGGCGAACTTGCCCAGACCGCCGCCCAGCAGCACCCTGAAGTTGCGTCCCGGCTCCTCCTCCACCAGCTGACGGGCTATTTCCAGCTCTTCGCCGCGTCGCGGCACATGGGCATAGCTGCCGGCGGGACTGGCGTCGGTGAGGCGTGTGGTGGTCACCACACCGGTCACCTTGCCCGCTCGCTGGGCCCACAGCATCAACGAATCCACCGGCTCACCGCTGGCACTCTGACCCAAGCAGCCGGACCGAGTCTTTACACCGCCCAAATAGGCGGTGGATGTGCAGGCGGAGTCCGGGATCTGTGCATCGACGCAGTACGTCTTACTGAGCCCAGCGTAAGGGAAGCGTTCCACGGCCAGGAGTGCCTCCTCGCCGGTTCCACCGCCACGCTGTCCCTTGAGTATGCGGGCAGCAGTCAATGTGGTAATGGAAAGGCCATCCGCCAGAAGCATCACCACATTCTTGGCCCGTCGCCTGTCCACCACCGAATCTCTGGTCCTGGCCAAGCGCTGCTGCAGCTGCTCCTGCGCCTGGCGCAACCAATAGCCGGCCAGCTGCTCCTGCGGCACGCTGCTCACCTCCGCCTCGGGTTCGGCGGGCTCAGCGGCGATCAGGACGAGGAGGCAAAGGAGGAGCAGGAGCGGCAGCGAGAGCGCTATCAGCTTGGCTAGGGACAACATCTTGGACTAAACCGACTAAACCGAAAAAAAAATAGAAACTAAATAAATAAATGAAGGCGAGAGAATGCCAATGCTGACGACGGGAGAGGCTTTTATAGGCCAACTGAGACGACGGGGGGGGCTTGGAGCTAGCTGGGGTTAATCTTGGTTAAGCTTTAACTTATTCCTCCCTTCATCCCCCTCAGGCATCAGTCCGGAACTAAACAAATTCGTGCCCGGCAGCACCGATGACCTGCTGGACTGGTCCTTCATTGCCCGCAGCCTGTACTCGGCCAGCTCGGCGAATCCCAAGCAGAAGATTGACTCGGCCATGCGGGAGGGTCTCGAGGATGTCATCACCGAGGTAATGGAGAATATCAACAACTATTCACGCCAGCGGGGACGTGTGATTGAGTTTCGGGAGCTGCTCTATGGCTACCATCGGCTGGATGCCTTGCATGGTCAGGATTTGATTTTGGATTTGCTGCTCATCTACAAGAAGTATCGCGGCAAGAAGATGACGGTGCCAGTGCGTCGACATTTGTATGTGCAGCGCGCCTTCACAGGGATCTTTGTCAAGGAGTTTGGCGAGGATTTTTACAATGTCACACTGCAGCAGAGTAAGGATACGAGCTCTCTCTCTGCTCCTGTATAAATCTCATTATAAAAACTCTCCCCTGATCCTAGGTCTCCTTGGCAGCTTGCTACAGAATGGCATTTCCCGGCTGAGCAGTCACTTTACCATGCCCTGCTGCCTGCTGCCGCCCACGCAGGACAAGATTGTGTTTGTCCTGCCGTTAGCCGGACGCTTGGCCACCTTTGAGCGCTTCCTGCGCAACTACGAGCGGGTTTGCATTCGCGGAGAGCAGCACTGTGACCTGCTGGCTGTGATCTTTGGCTCGCCGGACGAGCTGGGCGAGCATTTGCAACTGTTGCACGATCTGCATGCCCGTCATGTGTACCAGCAGGTGAATTGGATACAACGCAGCACTACCTTTTCGCGTGGCGTGGCCCTGGATGTGGCCGCACGATCCTCGTACATACGGCAGGAGGACATCATCTTGTTTATCGATGTGGACATGGTGTTCGAGGTGGAGACACTGCAGCGAGTGCGAATGCATACGCAGCGGGGCAAGCAGGTCTATCTGCCCATTGTTTTCAGTCAGTACGATCCAAAGAGGCGGGGCGCTGGATCTGGAGGAGGATCGGTGGATGAGGAGCCGGAGTCCGAGTCAAAGCCACCCCACATTGACGATGAAAGCGGCTATTTCCGGCAATTTGGCTTTGGCATTTGTGCCATTTACAAGTCGGATATTCTCGATGAGGACATCAATGGCTTCGACAAGGACATTACCGGCTGGGGCCTGGAGGATGTCAAGTTTCTGGAGAAGATTGTACGCGTGGGCACACGGCAAAGAGGTTTCCTCAGCAACACCGCCGAGCTGCCCTTCGATTACAACGAGGCCGCCGAGCAGTGGCGCCGGCTGAGCGTGTTCCGTGCCCCGGATCCCACGCTGGTTCACATCTACCACGACATTAGCTGCGACATCCAGCTGGATGCGCCGCAGTACAACATGTGCCTGGGCACCAAGGCCAACTCTTTGGGGAGCACGCGGCTGATGGAGCAGCTCTTTCACAGCAATCCGCAGAATGTGCAGTTTGCCGCCGATTTTAATCGACAGAAGCAGCAGCAGCAGCAGCAGCAGGCCAGGTGATCCCCTTCCGGATCCCTAACCAGTGATCCCCCGCCAGCGTTCCTGCCACATAGTATTCCCAGCCAGCATTTAAGGTCCAACTTTCGAGTCACATTCGAGTCTCTTTCGAGGCCTGTTAACTGGTTTGTGTTTTATGGATAAGCAGCTCTCTTGGGAGTATCCAATATCCTAGATAAAAACTCGGAACAATACCCGATTTTAGTCCCTTGAAATAATTGTTTAATTTAATGATTAGTCTTTAAAAACCTATATTTTAAACATTCAACAATTTCGGTTTTGTTTTACTTAAACTTTCTGGCGAAAGAACTTTTTTTTTTACTGTATATTTAGATTTAGAAAACGTTGTTTAATATTAGCATATTTCTTATATATAATAAATTCTATTAATTATAATCAAACATCTATTAGGAGGAGAAAGAAACGATTTTTTAAACTGTTTTTCTTAACAACAAATTCTTTTCATCAGCAAAGCAACTTAAAAAATAAGCTTGCCTAAAACTCCACTTATTTTCCACTCAATTATTCAAATTATTTCAAACTTTAACTTGTTTTTAAGAATATTTACAAGTCATTTGCGAGTTTTTTTTAGTTGCTAAAGGAGACTCGAAAAAAGACTCATCTTCCTTCAAACTTTAACTTGTTTTTTAGAATATTTAAAAATAATTTGCAAGTCTTTTTCAATTGCTAAAGGAGACTCCAAAGAAGACTCATTTTCCTTTAAACTTTAACTTGTTTTTTTAGAATATTTACAAGTCATTTGCGAGACTTTTTCAATTAACAAAGGAGACTCGAAAAAAGACACATCTTCTCTCAAACTTTAACTTGTTTTTTATAATTTTTACAAATAATTTGCGAGTCTTTTTCAATTGCTAAAAGAGACTCGAAAAAAGACTCATCTTTCTTTAAACTTTAACTTGTTTTTATAATATTTATAAATAATTTGCAAAACTTTTTCAATTGCTAAAGGAAACTCGAAAAAAGTCTCATCTTCCTTTAAACTTTAACTTCTTTTTTAGAGACTCGAAAAAAGACTCAACTTCCTTCAAACTTTCACTTGTTTTTTAGAATATTTACAAGTCATTTGCGAGTCTTTTTTAATTGCTAAAAGAGACTCGAAAATATACACATCTTCCCTCAAACTTTAACTTGTTTTTATAACATTTACAAATAATTTGCAAGTCTATTTCAATTGCCAAAGGAGACTCGAAGAAAAGACTCGTTTTCCAAATGCTGGCAGGGCTTGTGTTTTTTTTATTTAATATATAAATCTTTTAATAACTAAAAATGTGTATAAGTAAAGATAGGTAGAAGTAGGAGAAGGAGGAACAGGAGTAGCAGGAGCAGGAGCAAGGAAGCAAAAACCTTGAGCAGGGCAGCAAAAACCCCATTTCCTTACGTACTCGAAGTGGGCTCCTCGGCAATGACCACCGATGGTGGCGGAATGACATGTCTTGCCTTGCTCGGCGGCTCCCTGAGCATCTTGAGCAGAGTTGCCTTATGACGATCGATGCCATCATACAGCCCGTAGACCTGCGAGAAACCAAAATATGCGGCCACAGCTGCCACACCAAAGAGAGGAACTATGATGATGAAACCGCCCAAACAGGCGAAGAAAACCATGGAAACGATGGTGAGAAGGGTGCCTGCAAGGATAAGGAAAGCATAGCGATTACAAAGGGGAAACTTTAAACTGCAAACTGAGTACCTTCTAGTACCAAAAGGCCAGTGAATGTCATCAGCATGGTGGCTATGCCAAAGCCAAAGATAATGAGAAAGGGCAGCAAAAAGACCAAGCCGGCGGCCAGCAGGCAGATGGCAATGTGAGGATTCCTGGAGCACCAGGCGGCCACGGATTCAACGATCTCTTTGCCGCCCAGCTCGGACATGACAAAGTCGGCCAAGCGTCGCACCTGAAGCCCTGAAAAATAAAAGAAATAGTTAAAACTTAAGGTTCCTTTTTCTATTAGGGTTTAATTTCTTTAAACAAATATAATATATATATATAATATATAATATAAATACAAGTTTTCATAAGTTAAATAAATTAGAAAAAAGGTAATATCAAAGTCCAAAGACTTGAATACAAGTTAAAGTTGTAGTTAAAGTGGCGGAACCTTTGAATTACAAAAGTTTAACGTAAAAAACCTGCTCTTTAGCTGTTAAAATTAAATTAAAATAATTACTTTGCATTATTTTAAAGACTCTAGAACTCGTTTTATGGCTTACTTACACGTTTTGTATAGCAATTGAAGCAAGGACTCCAGGAACTGGTCATGGCCGTTGCCCATCGGTCGAGTTGTGTCTTCCTGCTGCTGCTGCTGCTGTTGGGTGTCCTTCTGCGGCTCCGCTTGCTGTGCCTCCGATGTGGCTTCCCTTGGAGTTTTTTTGGACTCTGATGTGTCATCTTTGGATCCTGCAGCCGACTGCTGGGCAGCAGCAGACGCTTCCCTGGCGGCCGCTTTGCGCGCCTTCTTGGAATGGCCCTGCAATGGAGACGGAGATCATCATCATCACGAATCCGAAATCGATAGTGATTAGGCTTAGCGCTCTCCATCTGAGGCCATCAAACGAGATGACCTTTGGCACCATTCGGCGGCAAACAGGGTTTCTCTTCCTCCGGAGCGCAGCCGGCGCTACCTACCATCTTGTTGGCTCCTGCGGCTAAGTCAGATCTTAGGGAAGATCTGCTGGGCTCATTCCAGTTGGAATCTGTGTCCGAATTTATGCAGTTTCGTGCCCCGGTTGTGTTGCACAAGCAACAGCAGCGAAAATCAAAATCAAAATAATGGATGAGCGGAACGTAAACATTGAGAGCGGCCTGCCAACTCGCTGCTTGGGAGCTACTGCGAAGCTGCCAACTTAATTTTATTGAAACGAACTGCCAGCCACAATTAGAAAAGCAATTAAGAATTTAAATTTAACCGTATACGTGTAAAAAATGGAAGCAGATTTAAATTGGTTTAATTTTTTTTAATATTTAAATTTTTTTTAAAGAGCACGCAACCAGTCTACATGTTAGAATTATTTTGGAATCAAATACTCGCTGCAAGGCTGACAACTTGTTTAATTATTTTGACTTTTGATTCAAAGTGTACCTTTTTTTATTGATTTTGAAATGATTTTTTAATAATATAAATATATATGTATCCTTTATATAATATATTTATATAATATCCAACCAATTAAGATTTAAGACATCTATAAAGACGATCCAGAAGCTATTTTCAGCCAACAAACTTAAGATTTTCTTTCGTCGAAAAAAAATAAATAAAAAATTTAATATATAATAATGATGTATTATCATAATTATACCCTTTTTAGGGTATTATTTATTTAATCAGAAGCTTACAACTCATTGAAGGAGCCATTTCCGACCCTATAAATCATATATATTCTTGATCAGCATCAAAAGCCGAATCGATCTGGCCATGTCTGAGCGAAAAAAATTTTTAGAAATTTTTTCAAAATTTTATAAGGGGTTACATCATTAAAATTGTCAAAAAATTCATAAAAATTTTATTTTTTTAATATTTTAAGCCGAGTATGCAGATTTGTTAACCTATTAAAACCTAGCATTTAACAGTTTTCCGAACTAAAATCAAGGCTTTTTTGGCCAAGTTGTGTTAATTTGAAAATTGGGGTTTTTCAAAAAAAATTAACACAGAAAAAATATATATTTTAAAGCATATTTTAAAAAGGTTTTTGATGATTAATATTTAAATTTAAAATTATTATTAATATTAATAATATTTAAAATTGAATATTAATATTTAAAGAATATTAAATTTTTAAATATTAATATTAAATCTGAACACAAATCAATGCTACTTGGACGAATTTTTGAAATTTTTTTTATATAAATTGTTATTTATATTATTTAATATGATTTTTCGGGGTGTTTTGGAAGTGAAAAAGCCATTTCCGACCCTATAAATCATATATATTCTTGATCAGCATCAACAGCCGAATCGGTTTAGACAAGTCTAAGCGAAAATAAAATTTTTCAATTTTTCAAAAATTTTATAAAGGTTACATCATTAAAATTGTCAAAAAATTCATCAAAATTTTATTTTTTTAATATTTTAAACTGAGTATGCAGATTTGTTAGCCCATTAAAACCTAGCATTTAACAGTTTTCCGAACTAAAATCAAGGCTTTTTTGGCCAAGTTGTGTTAATTTGAAAATTGGGGTTTTCCAAAAAAATTAGCACACAAAAAGTATTGATTTTAAAGCATATTTTAAAAAGGTTTTTGGTGATTAATATTTCAATTTCAATTTATTATTAATATTTTAATATTAATATTAATAATATTTAAAATTTAATATTAATATTTAAAGAATATTAAATTTTGAAGTATTAATATTAAATGTGAACATTAATCAATGCTACTTGGATGACTTTTTTAAGTTTTTTTTATATAAATTGTTATTATATATTATTTATTATGATTTTGCAGGGTGTTTTGGAAGTGAAAAAGCCATTTCCGACCCTATAAATCATATATATTCTTGATCAGCATCAACAGCTGAATCGATTTAGACATGTCTGAGTGAAAATAAAATTTTTCAATTTTTCTAAAATTTTACAAGGGGTTACTGATGTAAAATCAAAATTGTCGAAAATTTGAAATTTAAAAAATTAAAAAAAAAAATTTAATGTGGTATGCAGATTTGTTAATTAAATCAAAACTAGCACAGAAAAGCTTTCCGAATATAAATTAAAGCATTTTTGACTTAGTTATGATTAATTTAAAATGCGTTTCCTGGGAAAATTGCAAACTTCTTTCTTGTTGATTTTTAAGCGTTGAACTTACCTAGTTATTCCTGCATTAAAAACACTCATTTATATTATACATATATATATAATTTAATAATTTCATTAAGCTATAAAAAAAAGGGTTTAATCTTAAAGTGTAATCCTTAAAAATCGGTTCAGTTGGGCAACTTAATTAAGTCCTTAAGGCTTCAAGCTACTATAAAGCACAGAAAGCAGTCTGTTTTTTAGAAATTAAAGTCAAAGTGATGGAAAAATCACATTTCTAAAAGTCCGATAAAAGTCAGATGAGAGCTTAATGCAGCAGGAACCGGAGTCCGTTAAACGGTGGCCGCTCCGTAATCCTTTCCGCCATCAAACGCTCGCCGTGCACCGTCATGCCGCAGCGCAGCTTGGGCGCATGAAGAAAATTCAAATCTGGGGCACGATCACGACACGGCAGCGGCAGCCATCCGTAGACCTGTGACTCCAAAAGGGGAACACCTTTGGCCAGCTGACGCTGTCGCTCCAGCTGCTTCTCTGGCCAGGTGTGGCGAAGGTAACGCAACGGATGCGCCGGCTGTCGTTGCTCAAACTGGGCGTAGAACTTACGGGTTAGGGGATAAACTGGAGATTGAATATTTATTTAAATTAATTAATTAAACAAAATAAGATTTGGAACTTCAAATCACACCCTACCTTGACTCACTGGCACAAAGCTATCGTAAAGCCTAATGTGGCGATTGGACTTCTCGATGAGCTCCTTTTCAAAGTCATATGGCAGCGGTCGGGGATCCCCCTCATGATGATCCTGTCCCTCGCCATCCTCCTCGCCCTCGCCCTCGCCGCTGGCCTCGGGACCTGGCTTCATGTTGCTCCTTTTTTTCACTTTCTGTTGCAACTCCTGCTGCTGCTGCTGCTCCTCTTCCTATGCCTGCAGGAGCACTCTTCTCTTTACGAAAGTAATCCGTCCGCTGTTGGTGGCGTGCTCGATTCGTATGACTATACTACGTTGCAGCCAGCAAGGACACCGGGGTCCTCCTCTACCTTTGTCTGCTGCTGCCTGCCGCCTGCCGCCTGTCTTTTCACTTTTACCTCCTACCTTTGGCAGCAACTTGTACTCATTAAAGTTTTGCCATTGTTGCCGGATGGCAGGCAATGTTGCTGGCACGGCATACGTACGCATACCCATGACGCACCCACCGCCCCAAGGAGCAGGCACTGCGGGTGGTGTGACCCACAATCACAGTTTTTGTGCAAAAATGTCAGAGGGTGTTGGAGGAGGTCGAACGGGAGAAGGAGCAGGAGAAGGAGTGGGAATAGGAGTAGGAGTAGGAGTAGGAGCAAAAATAGGAGTAGGAGCAGGAGAGGAAGCAGCAGCAGGAGCAGGAGCACTGTAGGCTTAACCCTAAAAAATGGCAAGTTCCTTAGCCTTCCCCTCCCTCCCCTTCCACCTTCGACCATATCATATTGGCTCCATTTCATGTCGTTGCCGTAATTTGGTACAAGCCCCAAAAAAAACCCGAATCCTTGAAGTAAAACAGCAATTTCCGAAAATAAAACCCCGATTGGCGTTGCGTGTCCAAACAATCGCAGCCGCAAAACCGGCGAGCTGAGGGAGGGGAGGGAAGGCAGGGAGCTTAAGGGGCAATGCCACATCCTCGGCCGCAGTTGTGCAACCAACTCGATGTCGCCAATTTCCGGCCTAATCGAATCTAATTGAATGCATAAATACACAAATAAATCAATTTAATTGCTAAGAAAGACTTGAGTGGCACGCAAACCTTAAATAATGTAAGTTTTGGCCATGACAAAGAAAAATAAAAAACAAATACAAGAGAAAGTGTAATAAATTAATTAGCAACCTTACAAAAGAAAGGAAATTTGTTGCTTCTTTTAACTATATTTATTCTTAAATAAATGTTAATGCTTACAAGTGGCTTACGAGAAGAAATGTACAACATTTTAGAACTTAAATGGAAAGGAGACTTGAAAAGGAGACTTGGAAAGGAGACTTGAAAAGGAGACTTGGAAAGGAGACTTGGAAAAGCGACTTGAAAAATTCCCTTTTGGAAACATTTCGAAAAAAAAAAAACTTAATTAACTAAACGACATTGTCCAAAACACATTAAAATTCATCAACCTTTTAGTTTAAACAATTAAATTAGAGAAAAAAAACAAGGAAATAAAAGCATTCAAGTTGTCTCCCTTCCCCCAAAGTAATAAATTTATTAGCAACCTTACAAAAAAAAAGGATATTTGTGGCTTCTTTTAACTATATTTATTCTTAAATAAATGTTAATGCTTACAAGTTGCTTACGAGAAGAAATGTACAACATTTTAGAACTTAAATGGAAAGGAGACTTGAAAAGGAGACTTGAAAGGAGACTTGAAAAGGAGACTTGAAAAGGAGACTTGAAAAGGAGACTTGAAAAGGAGACTTGAAAAGGAGACTTGAAAAATTCCCTTTGGAAACATTTCGCAAAAAAAAAAACTTAATTAACTAAAACGACATTGTCAAAACACATTAAAATTCATCTACTTTTTAGTTTAAACAATTAAATTAGAGAAGAAAAATAAGGAAATAAAAGCATTTAAGTTGTCTCCCTTCCCCCCGAATAATGTGAGGTATTTATAAACCCTTTTTTTGTATATATGTATATATCCCCCACGAAGGAATTAAATCTCTGCGAGATGTCTGAGGATTCTCTGGTCCAAAGCCCACAAGTCCCTTAACTAAATACATATATCTACATATATCAGTCGTGTTTAGGATGAGTCCTGGCAGCCTGGGACTACAGCGGATCTGGATAAAAGTCGCGATAGGCAAAGGCTTCGATGTACTCTGGACGATGGCAACCGAACAGATGATGCGGCAACTCCTTGTGGGCATGTTTCTCGAGCGCCTTGCGCGTCTTCTCCAGCAGAATGGCCTCATCGAACTTTACCCGCTGCACGGTGGTCTTTCGGAGGATGGTCTGCACGAACTGCGACCAAACGGAGCCGGATTCCTCGGGTTCCGTTTCCGTATCAGCAGCAGCTTCTGTGAGCTGCTTCTTCTCCTTCTCCTTCTCCTTGTGGATCTGGGCTTTAGGTTCAGCTGGCTGAGCCTGAGTTGTAGTCGTCGTGGTGGTCACTTCCTGTGCCTTGGCTTTGCTTTCAGCATAAACAGTGGCCACTTCTGGACGAACTGTGGCTGGCTGAGCCTCGGCACCACTAGACTCCTTGCTCTTGTCAGCAAGTGGAGTTTCCTTCATTAAAGTCTGCAAACGGTCCACCGTCTCGGCCATGCGTTTTCGGAATTCTATGATGCGTCGGGCAAAGCGAAAGAGTTCCCGCTCCTCAGACGGCTTCATGGGACGCAGGCGCTCCTCCTGACGCAGTTCATGGGGCTCCAGCAGCGGTCGGTAACGTCCCGCTGCATCCGTGGTGCCGGCAAGGTAAATGCGTTGCACAAACTCCTGCATGGCGGTGGTATTGACTATGGCAAGGGCATAGCCATTGCGTGCTTGCAGTATAACTTCCCGTATAACCTTCAAAGGCATCAAGGAGGAGGATGAGGAGGAGCCGGAGGAATTAGACGCATTGGTCTGCAGCTCCTGTAGATTCTGCTCCACCGATTCAAAGGACGACGACGGCCTATCCAGACTCTCCAAGACATTTGCCAAATGGTCGTGTATGCGTTCGCTGTCCGTCTGAAAGCTAAACAAGCCCTGGATCAGCCGTATGTTGGCCACGTACTGCTGCTCCAGTTCGTACAGCTGCCAGAGGGAACGCATACGCGACTCGTACTCCTTTTGGGCGCCTGGACCCAGGACACTGCTGATGTTTGTGTCGTACAGCTGCAGGCCTCGGATAAAGGCCACGTCCATGGTGAAGTTACCCATGAAGGAGAGCACATAGTTGAGGGCTTCGTCGGCGCTGCCAAAGTGCTCTCTTCGCTGCGCTAAGAAGTCGTCCAGGTCACTAACCGTCAGCTGGTTGCGCGGCACCTCGTTCCGCTGCAGGCTCTGGTTAAGCTCACGCTCCTCGCGTATCCGTTCAAAGTTACTCACCAGCAGATCGCCGGCCGGCTGTTGGAACTCATCGAACACCTCAATGTCCACGGCCATGGTTGTGGTTGATGATGATTCTCCTCCCTGAGCCTTGCCAGCCTCCTGTCCTGGCTTCTCCGACTTCTCCCTCTCCCTCTCCTGCTCGTAGTAATGCTCATAGTTCTCCGGATGACACTGCGGTGTCCACTGATCGTGCACTGCCATCTGTCGCTTCCTGCTCCTCTCGAGTATAGAACGCGCACTGAAACGTTGCAAGTCCAGGCCGGCATATATATCCTCCTTGTGGGCATGGCAGCAGTGCAGCGCCGACATGTCCATTGGATGAGCCTCCGTGTTGAAAATATAGGCGCCAGCCTGCACCACACAGACATCTTCGTCGTTGGAGAGCAGCTCACCACCAGTGCCGTCGTCGTGCAGGAAATTGTCCTCGTCGAAAAGCAGATACAAGTACTTGCTGGTCTCTGCCAGGAAGAAGGACTCCATGCGGTTTTCCTTCTCGTGGGTGACCACGTTGCGAATCTGTAAAAAAAAGCAAATTTTCATAAACAAAATTTTCAAATTATAAACCCAAAACCTTGAATTTATCCATAAATTTCTTGCACTTTGGATCCGACTCCTTACCGTGGCATAACCGCACTTGGTCTTGGCACTAAACTCAATCGTCTCCAGCATGTGCTCGCCCAGCTCCAGCAGATATTCGTTGCGCGTCGCCCGATATAGATACATCGCCGACTCGATTAGCTCCGGCCGCAGGGGATACACCTCGCGATTGGGCGACGCCTCGCCGGCAGCTATGTTGTAGAACTCCGGCAGGAAGCCATACTTCTTCCACACACCAATGTACCTCGAGATAGTGCGCAGCGCCGGCTCCGTGTCGCCCACAATGCTAAGTATGCCGGGCCAAAAGGCCTCGAGCGACTGAAAGACGGGCAGGGTGACGTGGCCCTTGTTCATGCCCACCCACACGTACCAGTCCTCCTTGCGCATATACTTGTCGATGGCCACGCGAGCCTCGTGAAAGAGTTCCAGCAGCTCGGGCCGATTGAGCAGCATGGACGCCTTCACCAGGTATTCGAAGAGGGAATCCACACCGGCACCGATGCCCGAATCCAGAGCTGTCCAGCGACCGCTCTGGACATCGATGTGATTGCCAAAGAGACCGATGGATGAGCGATGGGCCCAGAGAGCGTGAACCGCCCGCATGGCCACCTCTTCGTAGATGCTGTTCCCTGTCAGCCGGCTCAGCGTGCCGAATTCGATGAGGAAGGTGCCCACTCCGGCCGTGCATGTGACCGAGGTTTCGCCCTTGGGCACGCCGTAGCGCAGGTTCACCGTGCCATACGGCATGCCCGTGTTCGTGTCAAAGGCGGGCAACAGCCGCCGGGCCACGTCCTCGGCCAAACGGAGCAGCGGGCCCTGGCAGGGCCAGCCCTGCTCTAGATCAATGCCGGCCCGCTTGGACAGCAGGTGGGCCGAGAGCAGGCCACCAACGATGCGGATATTTGTCTCAAAAACGGACACATTGATGTCCCGATCGAAGTTCATCTTTCGCTCCAGCAGCTCGGTGACGCGCCGGAATTCCGTGAAGTTGCCCATGACGGCCAGTGTGTCCAGGGCATCAATTAGCGTTAGCGAGTAGCTGCCCCAGGTGTCGTGGCCGTCGCAGGTGAGCGGACGCAGCTCGTCGTAGTTGGAGGCGTGGCGCAAGTATCCCTCGTAGGCGTGCTGGAACATGCGGCGCACGTCCTCCCTGGTGGCATTTTGAGCAAAAATTAGCACTGGCAGTTAGGCAACGACCCATTACCCACCTCAGCTCCAGCTTGCGGGCCTTGGAGAAGTGCTTTTGACCACTGACATCGGTCACCAGCAGCAGCGGCAGGACGAGGAACGTGGAGAGCAGCAACCTGTAGGCGTAAATCCAATGCTGCATCGTTGCTTGGGTCGGAGGAGTCAATCAGTGGCGCTAATTCAATTATGGGCATGGTCAGTGCGCCATAGCCAGCGTGGATGTGGGAGTCAAAGCGGCTACGTTGTCGCAAAAACCAAAACACGGCGAATCGCGGGCGGTCACAGCCGATTCGGGAATATCCTACACCGGTCAAATATTTTTTTATGTATATCAGAACGAAATATTACTAGTGTTCTAATGCCATTTTTTTAAATATATTAGTTTTATTATTTTTATGGAATTATTTTCTATGGAAATATATTCATTATGAAGAAGTACAAAGTCCTACGAAAGCCGCCTATGCCCAGCTGTAGAGTGCAAACAGCTGTTTCCAGGCAAGAACTATCGGCAGGGTGGTCGATTCGCGTGTAGATACTGGCCATCAGTGGCACACGGCTCTGTTCAACAAAATCATTTTCAAATAGCCGATAAAATATTTAAAACATACATTGAAATTCAAAACGAATATGGCAAAATACTGCAAGTACGAATTTCTCGCGAAAAGTTTAATCGATTGTTTGTGGTTCTATTGCGCGGCACGCGCGCGTTTTCCCCGACACGAGTTGGCAGCACCGATCTGTGTTTCTCTGCTGGCCATTCAAAAGTGTGTGTTCTTACGGCATTGTATTGTGTTTGAAATTCAAAATAAACAAGGAACAGGCTAACCAGCAATTGCAGAAACAGCACCCAGCGGTAAGTAGGTCCACCAGGAATTAGTTTTATGAACCCTTCCATGCCTGATATGCGGGCCAACCACAAGGCAAGCCTTTGTTTCGCCTGCAAACAACCGAATCACCTTCTTGTCAATGGGCAGAAGTTGGGTCTTTGGTGGCTATTCCCCGGCTATAGCCTGCTGCAAATGCTTCCCAACTATCTGCCGAGGCGGTTTACATCTCGTGGGCGCGGATTTACAGAGCCCAGCTCAGGGCATTTCACAATATGCCATCGGGTGCGGGAGTAATGTCCGTTGGCTAAAAAAGTAACAACATTGTGAAAGCAGACATGTGGGCTCGCCGCTGGAGTCCACATAAATGCGCAAAAACCTTTCCAATTAAGTTTAGTACTAAGTCCGTAGCGTTTGCTGGCCGCTTTTAAAGTCAGCATAGTGATATCTGTGAAATTATAAACAATTGGAGGAAAATATTAAATTTTTTGAGCAGAGTTGTCGCCGTTCGCACGGCAATGGCGATTCCCACTTGCAAACTACCAATCGCACGGCGCCGCGACAACCCTGCGCACACGCAAAACCTATCGAAAAATTTGTATGGGCCCCACGGTCGATAAAACACTTTCGTGTGCGCCTCAGTCGTGTACAAAAAAAAAAAAAAAGAAAAATATAGAAAAATAGAAAAAGAAAAGCTTACCAAAGCGAAAACCAAGCAACGTACAGCGGAATATAGCGCAAAACAACGGGCCCGCAAACGAGTGCAGTACACGATTAACCGTAATTTAGCAAGTAAAGTGCAAAAGGAGCAGCAGCAACAGTTCTACGGCGCTACGGGGAAAAAAATGGAAATATGCATAATACGAAAAAGTGGCCAATAACAAAAACAAATACAGCCAGCGACAATAGTCAGCAGCAGCAGCAGCAGTAACAACAACAATAGCAGCAGCAACGTGTGTGTTGTAATTGTGGAACCGAGCAGAGGCGGCGGCAGAAAAGTGTGTGTGTGCGCTCCGACAGGGGGTGGTTGCTGGTGGTCGGTCGTCTGCTCGCCCATAAATTAGAATCGTGCGACGACATTGAGGTCCGCCCTGGAATGCAGCATGTCCGCGGATCAGGATCAATAATCATCAAAGTCGACGCACAGCCATCGTGAGCAGCAGCAGCAGCAGCGGGCAGCAATAAAATTCGAACCGAAAAAAGAGGAATCACGCGCGCCACCCAATACGGAAAACGGCTGAAAAATGTTAGCTAAATGCCAAGTTATCTACAATTATTATTTGTTTTGTCCCTGTGTGCGTCGACCAGTCGACGACAACGTCTGGCTGTGTGTGTGTGTGTGTGCGATAGCAAAAATAATAAAAAAAAAATCCGCTCAAATTGCGATGCCAAATTGTCGCCGCATCCCCCCTTCCACCCGACTTTTGCCCAATTAATTGATCGTCTTCCAATTGGCGGAGGCATCCCATATTCAGTTATGCAGCATTTCCATATGTCCGTTCCGCTCCTGGAGCGCTCTCCTCCACCTCCACCTCCCCAAGGTTGTCTATTGTATAACCCCCCGAGCCGCGCGTTCCTTGTTTATCTTTGGACAATCCAAAGTGGCGTACAGTGGAGGCTGTCACAGGTTGGACTCGAAGCCCGTTTGATTCGATAAGCCACTCGCTCGCTGGGACGACTGAGTGCTGTCACCACCTGGCATTAGCGGGGGGAGAGAGAACCCCCAGAACCCCCTTATCTTTGACATATTCGTATAAATTAGGCTTCAATTTGAAAATTGTTTAAAATAACTACTTACTTGGTGCCTCTACACTTTGTTTTATCAATCGGAGGATTTAAATAACTCCAAAAGAAGAGCAATACCTTGTACATTATGTTTTGTTAAGCCCCAAAAACTTGTATGCTTTGTAATTGGAAATATCCTCTATAAATCTTGTTTACACAAGACTTTTACTCATTTTTAAGTAAGGAAATTTCCTTTAAATTAAACTGGAAATTATCTAATTTTTCCGCATGTTTAAGGAATGAAATTTCCTTTAAATTATGGAAACTATCAAATTTTCAGTACTGTTCTCACATTTTCACAGACTTTAAAAATGTTGCACAATTCTTTTATTGATTTTCCCTACCCGAGAGTTGATATATGATACAGGGGCATAAATAACTCACCTCACAAAAGGTGTCTCAGTTGAGAATTTCCATTTACACAGAGCTACCAAGTGTGCAAGTAGACTTTCCTTACATTCTTAGAAAGATTTTCCAATGGAAACGAATCTGTTTAGATTCGATTACTACCCAGAAATGTAGTCAAGATCAGCCATATATTCAGGGAAATCAACAACCTTGGACGGGCAGCGAGTGAGTGAGTCATTGATTAGCAGCTTTCACTGTACCGCGCACGCACTCAGAACGACGCACACAGTCGACATACATGTGGAAGTGAGCAAATGTTTACTCAAAAACCATTTTTCCAGAGCACCCGCAGTAGCAGCAGCCGCTGATCGAGGGAAGAGAGAGAGGAGTCCGAAGAGCAGCAGGAGGAGGAGGAGCAGCAGCAGTTGGAGGAGCACAACGCTGCTCTAAGCAGGTAAAAGCCACCTGACACCATGGTGAGTAACAATCTGGTGGTGCCCGTTGTCCTGTGGGGGCCCACAGCGCCCACGCACTGCATCTCGAGCGTGTTCCTGTCGGACGATCAGCTGACACTGGTCACCGGCTGCTACGATGGACAGATCTGCCTGTGGCAGGTGGAGCCCAGCACACTGAAGATGTCGCCGCGCTGCCTGCTCGTGGGCCACTCCGCTCCGGTGCTGTGCCTGGTGCGTGCCTCGCTGCTGCCGGAGAACAGCTTTCTGGTCAGCTCGTCGGAGAACGGCGAGATGTGCACCTGGGATCTAACGGACGGCAAGTGCATGGAGGCGGTCAAGCTGCCGCAGGTACACACCCAAATCCAGAGCTATCACACGGCCAACAGCGAGGATGTGCGTCTCTTTTGCATCGGTTACTATGCCGAGATTATGGTCATGGATCCCTTCAGTCTCGAGGTCATCTACGTGCTCAGCTCCAAGGTTAAGCCAGACTGGATCTCGGCCATTCATGTGCTGCGTCCGATGCGTCGCAAGGATGATGTGGTGCTGGCCATCACCACCACCGGCACCGTCAAGGTGTGGACGCTGACGGGCAACGAGAACAAGCATGCGGAACCCATCTACGAGAACGAATCGAAGGAGATTCGATGCCTCAATGCCATCACCATGAATTGCTGCGCCCAGAATCAGCGAACGGTGCTGCTCGTGTGCACCAAATACTGGCAAATCTACGATGCCGGCGACTTCACCGTCCTGTGCTCTGTGATTGCGCCCGCCCGGGAGCGGTGGCAGGGCGGCGATTTCATCACCTCGGATCGCGTCATGCTGTGGACGGACGAGGGCAAGGGGTATCTGTACAAGCTGCCCGCCAACTGCATTCCGGACAACAAGGAGTTCCACTCGAAGAGCGTCGTCCGCGACGCCCCCTACCTGTACTACGTCCTGCAGCATGCCGGCGACAAGGTCCTCTCCTGTCCGCCGGCCATGAAGCTCCTGCAGGGCACTGGCGGCCAGCACAATCTGCTGCGCGGCGACTCCGAGGGCTACATTTCCGTGTGGAATGTGCCGGAGGTGCCACTGGATAACATTAGCATACTGCAGGCCAAGCAGATGCCGCCGCGTGTCCTCAAGCCGCACGTTTGCACCTCGCTGGTGGAGGCGTGGTCCATTATGGATCCGCCGCCGGTGGGCATCCTCGACCAGCTGTCGCGCATCACCGAGTCACCGGTGAAGCTCACCTCGAGCATTTATTTGCCGCAGCAAAGTCGCCTGGTGATTGGACGCGAGGACGGCAGCATTGTGATTGTTCCGGCCACGCAGACGGTGATGATGCAGCTGCTGGTGGGAATCAAGCAGAATTTCAGCGACTGGCCATCGCACCAGATCCTCTACGGCCACCGGGGGCGAGTCAACTGCCTGCTCTGCCCCTCGATGATACATTCGCGGTACGAGAAGTCGCACCTCCTCTCCGGCGGCATTGATTTCGCCGTCTGCCTGTGGGATCTGTACAGCGGCAGCCTGCTGCATCGGTTCTGCGTTCATGCCGGCGAGATAACGCAGCTGCTGGTGCCGCCGGAGAGCTGCAGCCCGAGGATACTGAAGTGCATCTGCTCGGTGGCCTCGGATCACTCGGTCACGCTGGTCTCCCTGCAGGAACGCAAATGCGTGACGCTGGCCAGCCGGCATCTGTTTCCCGTTGTGACCATCAAGTGGCGGCCGCTGGACGACTTCCTCATCGTCGGCTGCTCCGATGGCAGCGTTTACGTGTGGCAAATGGAGACGGGACACTTGGATCGTGTCCTTCACGGCATGCTGGCCGAGGAGGTGCTCTCCGCTTGCGACGAGCAGGCGGAGGATGGCGGCGGCTCTGGTGGCGGCGGCGGCGGCGGTTCGAATGGCGGCGCCTCAAGTGCCAGCGAAATGGGCATGGCCAATCCGGCGGTGCATTTCTTTCGCGGCCTCAAGTCGCGCAACATGAACGCCATCCGGCATGCCACGCAGCGTGGCATCACGCAGCTGCAGCAGCTGCAGGGCCACAATCAGGGCAACTTTGACTTCCTGATGAAGCATCGCAGCAATCCGCTGGTCATCCAGGGACTGCGCACCAATCCCAAGGACGCCGAGAGTCACATTCTGTTCTTCGACATCGAGGGACTGATCTTTGAGCTGCACAGCGAGGAGTATGCCCAGATGACGCCCGCCACCCTGGAGGCGCTGGGCGTCCATCTGCAGAATCCCAAGGACGGCAAGTCGATGCATCTGGATGCGAGCAAGAAGATCGGTGACTTCTTTAGCAAGGTTAAGAACAAGGCCGTCGATGTGGAGAAGATACTGAAGGACAAGGACAAGCACGGTCTCGTCCAGAAGTTCAAGGAGAAGACGGAGATCGTTGAGAAGAAGGTGCAGGCGAAGGTGGAGAGCCTGCAGAAGGCCGTGGAGCCGCACGAGGAGCAGCAGGATCTCAAGAGTAAGATCGCCTCCAAAATGGAGGTCACGCACGTCATGGAGGTGGCCCAGCTGCTGCTCTCGCTGCTGCATTCGTGGGGCCTCGATCCGCATCTGGACAAGATGTGCGAGACGCGGCTGGGCCTGCTGCGACCCATTGTGCCCATCTCGTACGGCGTCCTCTCCAAGGCCGGCTACATGTCGCTGCTGCTGCCGACGTGGCAGAATAACTATGCCATACCGCCGGGCATCCAGCTGCCCTCCAGCTCCAAGAAGCGTCCGCTGCCCGAGGAACTGCAGCGGCTGGAGCATCTGACCGCCGTATTTACATCGCGCCTGCACTGGGAACTGAGCACCACGCTGACCACCAATCACATTCTCGCCCTGGTGGCCATGTCCAATACGCTGCTCTCGATGAGCGCCGCCTCCTTTCTGCCGGACAGCGAGAAGCACAAGAAGCTGCAGCGCCTGGCCCAGCGCACGGACTCGACGCTGAGCAACGAGGAGGAGCGCGAGGAGCTGATGGCCCATCACATTTCGCAGATCAAGCACGCCTGGAGCCTGCTGGCCACCCACCACTGCTTCCTGCTGCCGGACAAGATCGAGGCGTTGGAGCCGAAGAAGTTCAAGCGGCCGCAGGTGGAGATGATGGTCAAGCGGTGGCAGCATCACTGCATCGAGATACGGGAGGCGGCGCAGCAGATACTGCTCGGCGAGCTCACCCGGATGGGCAAGAAGGGACGCAAGCAGCTGGTGGAGAGCTGGGCCCAATATCTGCCGCTCTACACGCACACGGAACCGATTGTGGGGGCACAGCAGCAGTTGGCGTTGCTCAGTCAGCCGGCAAGCGGCGGGGCTAGCTCCGGTTCAGCTGCCAATGGTAGCGGTTCAGGCTCCGGATCCGGCGGAACAGGTGGAACTGTAACTGGCGGCGTAGGATCAGGCGTTTCCGGCAGCGATGCCCACCAGGACGAGGACTACGAGGAGGAGGAGGAGGAGATAATACGCAAACCATCCAGCTTGTCGGAGCTAAAACGCAAGCAGACCACGGCGGTCATCCTGCTGGGCGTCATTGGGGCCGAGTTCGGTCAGGACATCTCGCAGGAGTCGCCCAATCATCGCGGCAGCATTAGCCTGGCCACGGGCGCCACTCTGGCCGGCGGCGGCGAGCGTCGCAAATCGAGCGTTGTCGAGGGCTTTGGCATAGCCAACAATCTGGCACGCCTCACCTCCATGGCTCTGGCTCACCTGCTGTACGCGCCGCCATCCCCGAAGCTGCCGCAGTACACGCCACTGCGAAGGGCGGCCATCGATCTGCTGGGCAGGGGATTCACCGTGTGGGAACCGTACCTCGATGTGTCCAAGGTCCTGCTCGGCCTGCTGGAGATCTCGTGCGAGGGCAAGGCAGTGCCGAATTTGAACTACAAGTTACCGCTGACACCGCAGGCGGATGCCTGTCGAACGGCCAGGCATGCGTTGCGTCTGATTGCGACCGCCCGGCCGGCGGCCTTCATTACCACCATGGCCCGGGAGGTGGCCCGCTACAATACGATGCAGCAGAATGCACAGTCCATTAATACACCGCTCACCCAGTCCGTTCTGCACAAGGCCAAGGGCGAGATACTGCAGTGCGTGGAGATGCTGATCGATAAGATGCAATCGGAGATTGCCGGCCTCCTGGTCGAGGTGATGGACATTGCCCTGCATTGCGTGGACAGCAATGAGCTGAAGAGCCGCGGCCTGGCGGAGCTCTGTCCCTCGATCTGCAAGTTCAATCAGATCTCGCACTGCGCCCAGACCCGACGCATTGCCGTGGGTGCAAATAGCGGCAATCTGGCCATCTATGAGCTGCGGCAGAACAAGTGCCAGATGATACCGGCGCACACGCATCCCATCACCTCGCTGGCCTTCTCGCCGGACGGCAAGTACCTCGTCTCGTATTCCTGCGCCGAGAACCGGCTCTCCTTCTGGCAGACCTCGACGGGCATGTTCGGGCTGGGACAGTCGCAGACGCGCTGCACCAAGGGCTACTCGACGGCGCCCATACCGGATGTGTCGCGGCTGAATCCGATGCGGCTGGCCAAGCTGGTGTGGATCAACAATCGGACGGTGACCCTGATGCTGGCCGATGGTTCAGAGACGAGATTTAATGTCTAAAGAGGAGACATCAAGGAGATGCAAGGACATGCAGTGAGGCAAGGTTATTAGGCAATCAGCGCGGGCTTTAAAAGCAGCAAAACAAAGGAGGAGAAGGAGCATCGCAGGAGGATGACGGCGAAAGTGTAGCAGAAACGACAAAACAATAATTATTCAAAGATAGAAAACCCCCACAGGAAACGTCTGGCGTTTCCCTAAATCTATATAAATAAATAAGTAAGGCAAATGGAAACAAAGAGAGAAAGCTAAGCGAAAAGTAAACAGTCAAAAAGGACAAAACTAAACTGAAAACTAAACACTTAAAAGAGTTGAAACCCCAACACTAAGCAGCATTAAGTTTAAACAAAAAGGAAGCTTGAGGAGAGAGAGAGAGGAGCAAAAGGGAGAATTCAAAACAACACATTTTGTTATTTATTTATATATATATACTTACCCTATATATCTGTATAACTGTATCCGTATCTGTATCTATGTATTTTAATGTATTACGCGATTTTATATAACCCCTGTTCTACCCCCAATGCTACGTCCATTTTTATTTTTTAGAGCCTAACTTTTAACCAAAACAAACACACTCTCTTTGAACGTGTCGAGTTCCCGCTTTGTTGTTCAGTTTCCCAACCAGGAAGGAAAACAGAAAACTAAATCCAAATATTAACAAAGTAAACAACAATTAACCAGACACAACACACACACACCCACACCTACACACACAACGCAAAGGAAAGAAAAGCAAAAACAATTAAAATTATAAAGAAAACAAAAGAAAAAAAAAAAAGTAAAAACAAAGATTGAAAAGCTGTTATTATTATTACACAACTATTATTATTATTATTATTACTATTGTATGCTACTATTACTATTATTATTGATATTTGTTATGCCTAATGTATTGTTATATATATATATCGAAAATGAGGAAAACCTAAACAAATGTATTGAGCAAACAAGTTGCAAAACGAAAACAAATCGAGAGAAAAAACAAAAAAAAACACTAAATAAAATTAATTATATAGAGCGAAGCAGTCAGTCAGGTGGTTTAATTTTTTTTTTTTATATATATTATATATACACATATTTTTGTGAACCTTTTATTGTAATTCCTATATTGATAACTTCTTCTTGGTCTTCTTTCGATGTCATATTTCTCTGCTTAAGCGTGTGTAAAAAGTCTTTGTTGTTCTGTGAAAATTTAAAAACAATACATGCATACTTATATACGAGATCCAAAGTATTACACAAAAAAAAAACAAGATACGAAACGAAGCAACTACAACAATTATGTAAGGAGAGTATACAAAAAAAAAAAAAAAAAAGAAAAGAAATAAACTCAACCAAACATGAGCACTTTTCGGGCAATTTTATTTAAAGCTTAAAGTCACAGCGGTAAAAAGGTGCAGACTGTACTTGTGCTGCACACAATAGCAAGTCCACACTGGCCAATTAGTGTGACCAGCATTGTGTTGCAAGCAAAGTACAGTCTTCCCTTTAAGCGAAAGACTTTTCTGCTTTTGGACTCTAATTTTAAGTTACCTCGGAAGGCATCACACCTTTTTCCCACTTGATTACTCATCACTCTACTCTGCTCCCTGATTTACAGTCGTTTTGTTGCTCGCCCAGTGAGAATGCCCGTCGCCGAAGGCCAGAGAGGTCGCGGAAGGAAGTCAGTCGCCGTTGCCCGGACACAAGCGATCAGCGAGGATGAGCAGGAGGAACGACCCAGCAAGCTGCAGCCAATGGACGTCGATGATGGTAATGATAATGATGATGATGAGGAGGACAACGATCGCGCAGAGCCCGACGCCGAGTTCGGCGAGGGCGAGGAAGAGCAGGAGGAGGAGCATCTGGACGAGGGCGAGGAGGAAGACGAGAACGATGACGAGGACGAGCAGGAGGAGAGCAGCAATGGTACGAGCGATCCAGAGGAGCAGGTAGAGCCGCCGGCCTTCAGCCTGGCCACGCTCGGACTGCAACGCGTGGGCAGCGCCCCGCCGCCCAAACCGAAGACGCAAAAGGCTCCCATCCTCACCCTCAACGCACGCGGCATGCCGGCTCGCATCCGGAAAAAGAATCGTCTGTTCTACGACGAGAACATCATCAACGACGACAAGCCGCTGCGCATGAGTTTGGCGCCGAAGAAGATGCCCGGCCGGCCGCCGCTCTCCGCCGGCGGTGGCTCCGCCCAGAAGACACCGCTCACACCCTCCAAGGTGCTGAAGAAGCGCAAGGGTGTGGTATCCCGCTACATGCGCTCCAGCGATGGATCCAGCTCTAATTCGACCAGCAGCCAGCAGCATCAGCAGCAGCACCACCAGCAGCAGCAGCAGCATTCCCATGTGGGCAGGCACAAAAAGACCCCGTCGAAGGCGTTGCCCGGCGGCAAGCTGCAAACCTCCGGCAAGCTGGTGAAGAGCCGCCGTGGTGCCCACTTGATTGGCAAAGGTTCGGCGGCAGCAGCCGCTGCCATGGCAGCCGCCGAGGAGGAGGCCACCCAAGCGGAGGCCCATGCGGCGGCTCACAAGCGACTGGGCCAGTCCATCGGCCTGCGGCTGCGGAATGTCCTCAAGCTGCCCAAGGCGCACAAGTGGGCCATTGCCGAGTGGTTCTACTCGTATGTGGACAAGCCGCTCTTCGACAGTCGCGACGAGGTCATGACCCATGTGAACGAGCTGGCGCCCCGCCTGGGCCCGCGCCTGCTTAACCGTCACGAGTGGATCAACATTCGGCGGCGGATGGGCAGGCCGCGACGCTGCTCGGACAAGTTTTTCAGCGAGGAGCGCAAGGAGTTGGACCGAAAGCGTCAGCTAATCAGGACGCTGCAGTCACGGAAGCCGGGCGAGTTCAAGGACTCGATGCTGCTGTCGGATATGCCCGAGAAGATACCGATGCCGCTGCCGTTGGGCACCAAGGTAACGGCCAGGCTACGCTCTCCCCAGGACGGGATCTTTGCGGGCACGGTGGCTGCCTACGATTCCCTGAATGCCATGTACAGGGTGACCTTCGAAAGGCCCGGCCTGGGCACGCATGCCATACCGGATTACGAGATTGTGTCGGAGAACTTTCACGAGATGCTGCCGCTGCACAGCTTCACCAAGGACTTTCGGCCGAATTTGATGTGCATCTATCAGACGAACAACCTGGGCTTCACCACCAACCTGGGCTATACGGCCAATCTATCGAGCAATTATCTGCAGAAGAAGAACGAGAAGGGAGCGGGAGCAGGAACAGGAGCAGGTTCGGGCGCTTCAACGGCATCGGGCAGTCCGCAAAAGCATTTGGCCACCAACAATGCGGACGCACGGAAGGCGCTGAGCATGAAGCTGAACAAGAGCGATCCGTTGCTGGGCCAGGATTCGATCTCCGAGAGTCCCATCCGGCAGCAGCTGGCCCGCCATCATCACAGCCATCATCAGCAGCAGCAGCAGCCGCGGCACAGCTACTCGAGCACCCTGCTCGAGCATCTGGTGCATCTGCAAAAGTACATTGCGGTGAAGGCCGATCGCATCGAGCGAATGAACAAGATGAATAGCACCGCGGAGCTGGCCCTGGCCGAGATGATCAATCAGGACGAGAACGGGGAGCGACATCGCCGTCAGATTGCGGATAACTTTCAGCGGCAATATGCCTACAACATTGTGTCCATCGAGAAGAACAACGTCGATCTCATGTTCGAGCTGACCAAGGTGCAGGAGCTGTCGTCCAGCCTGACGCGCAATCCCAATGTCCAGGCCATGATCTCGCCGACGTACATGCGCGAGGAGTGCCGGGCCAAGGCCGCCCTCACGGTGGACGAGATGAACAAGGGCATGGTGAAGAATCCGCGAATGATCCGGCTGCTGAAGAACCTCACCACGCTGCTGATTCTCACGCAGAATCTGAACGGCGACAACAAGGTCTTCGAGGGTTGTGTCGAAGAGGTGCGCTCCAATCTCTTTAGCAGCGACAACAGCGAGGTCTTCAGGAAGTGCGTGCAGGCGCGTCTGGAGTACATAACCATGGACATTGCCAGGACAATGGCGGACAGCAGACGGAGCAGCAACGAGGAGGTCAAGGACGAGGAGGATGAGTCCAAGGAGAGCTTGAAGGGGAAGGAAAACGAGGAGGAGCAGCAGCAGCAGGAATCTGGCAAGGCGGAACAGAAAAGTGAGAGAGCGTCCGAGGACAATGGAGAGGAGAAAATGGATTCAGACGAGTCGGAAAATGCCGAGCAGAAGGAGGAGGAGCAGGAGGAGAAGCAGGCACAGGAGCAGCCAGAGAAACCGAAGCTGGAAAAAGACGAAGACACAGAGGCCGAGATGGAGGAGCATCATCTGGAGTCAGAGCCTGAGCGGGAGAACGAGCACGAAAGAGAGGATCATGAGCCTGAGAGAGAGGATCGTGAGCCCGAAAGAGAGGATCATGAGCCTGAGAGAGAGCAGCACGAGCCCGAAAGAGAGGATCATGAACCCGAGCGAGAGCAGCACGAACCTGAAAGAGAGGATCACGAACCCGAGCGAGAGGATCACGAGCCCGAGACCGAGCGAGAGGAGCACTCACCCAATGCGGCCGCCACCGACGACACCCAGATCACCATCGAGTCGATGAAGGAGTCCGAGGAGGAGTTCCTCTCCAATGCGGAAACGGAAGAAGACGACATGGCCGACGAGGACATGCAGGAGCTAAAAATGTCGGCCGATCTGTCCGGTGATGACTTTGTCTACGTCAAGTAGAGAGATGTAGATGGGCTCCTGTCCCTATTTTTTTTTCTCCCTAGATTTAAATATTCAAATTTAAGTTGAATTTCAATTCTTTGCAATAGAAGGTGCAACAACCAGAAAAACTTTGTAAATCCCCCTGCCTCATTGGAGTATATCCCGCCCCCGCGTTGATTATGTAATGCGGTTTCCGCAAACGAAAAATTTAAAAATTTATCAAAAAAATTCAAAATATACAAAAAATATATAACAAAATATACCAAGCGTTGAAAGCTGTAGAGAAATATGCCTCGGCAATAAAGAGTTTACAATAAAGTCTTGTTTTTTTTTGCTTTAATTATCTTGCGGCGAAATCATTTCATGATCTCCATACAAAAGCTTAATCCTCATCCTCATCCTCATCGTCATCCTCTTCTTCGCTGGACTGATCCAGCCACTGGACCAGCTTGGCCAGGCTCTGGCGCAGCTGGGCATGCTCCTGGTCGTCCAGCTGCTGGTACCAAGCCTGGATGGCATCCTCGGACACAAAGTCCTTGTCGTACAGATAGTGAACAATCTGCGAGATCTTCTCCCTGACCAAAGGATTCTCCTCGCAGACATCCTGCATAAAGAAAAGAGCAATCAAGGCAACAGTTAACAGAGAAGCAGAGAGATGACGCACCTCCAGCGCCTTGAGGCAATCCAGCATGGCATCCTCGCTCTTAATGTAGTTGGAGACAACCGGTCCCAGCTGCTTGAAGGCTGCATTTATGGCCACCAAAACATTGTTGTTCGCCGGCTCCACAATGTGCTGCATGCCAAAGACGGCCTTCACCACATTGAAGTTGACCTCCTTGAGGGACATGTTGTAGGCATAACGCGAAGAGTTGATCTCGAGGATGAGAAAATCTGGATTGGATTTCTCCCGATAGCCGCGAGTCAGTGAATCAATCACCTCGCCCAGGAAGACTGCAAAGATTTTAAGCAAATAGCATAAAGTTTAAGCCATAAAAAAGAAAGGAAACTTCCCCCCAACTCACTGTTGGTGTCATCCGGCAGCGGCGTCACTGCACGCGAGGCATCATCATCGTCGTCGTCGCTGTTGTCGCCGCTATAGTAGCTCACATCGTCCAGTGGCGCCAGCAGGTCGCCCATTTTGGGTATGCTGAGCGGCTGCTGGGGCAGGAAGTCATCGCCGTCGGAATCCTCGGGATCGCCGGTGGTCAGATCGCTGATGATGAAGGCATGCGGTCCCAGCGACTCCAGTTCCACTGCAAAAACGAGATTACTGACAAAGTGGAAAAAAGAGCTTAAAAGTAGCTTCTCACATGTGGCCTCCTGCTGCTCCTGATCATCAGTACGCTGCGTGCTGGGCGTGCTGGTAATCAAAGTCTTGGCTAGCTTTGTCTTTGCAGGCAACTCACTCTTTGCGCCAAGCACACAGCCGGCACTGACATCACACTCCTCGTTGACAATGGCTCCGGCACCGAGGACGCAGTGCTCCAGCCGGCAATTGTCCTTGACGGTGACATTGGCCATCAGGAAGACATTGGTCAGGCGACAGTTCTTGCCAATGCGGCAGTTCAGTCCGATGACACTGTTGGTAATCACCGTGCCGCTGTCCACGTGGCTGCCCGCCTGGATCACCACATTCTCGTGCAGCGCCACCTTGGAAACGTGCGCCTCGTGGCTCTTGTAGATGTTGTCCTTGTGGAAGACGTACTGCTGCTGCAGCTTGTAGACGCCCATGTCCGGGACGAGGGGATAGGCCCAACGATTGATGATGTCCCGGCTGACGAGCTGATATGCCGGCCAGCTGTTCACCTTGTGCGCATACTGGGCGGCCGGCAGGAGCGCGACATAGATCCTACTGTCCAGCAGCTCCTCGTTAATCAGCAGGCCGCGCACGAAATCGTCGCGAGTCTGGAAGTCAAAGTTATCGCTGAACAGCGAGAGCATGGACGGCGATCCAATGGCTATCTGCGGATCCAGCAGATTGTGATGCAGCGCCACGCACGAGTTGCCCAGGAAGATGTCCAGCGGGATCTGGTAGCGCGACTCCTTCTGGTGCACCTTCAGGCGCTGGTGGTAGTGCAGCCGATCGTTACGCCGGTCGACGGCGATGAGCAGCTCGTTGCCCGTGCGCACATTGTTCGAGCACTCCTTGAACACCAGCGTGGCGGCCGTGCCCTTGTCGAACTTGGCCTGGCGCTTGTGCTGCTCCAGAACGGGCCGCAGATCAGCATTTGTCACCGTGTCCGCTCCCAGCAGTATAAAGTTGCCGCGTATCAGTGCCTTGGCGTCCAGGTCACGCATGGCGTCGCCAAAGCAGCGACATCCCTCGCCGCCAATCACATGCACCTTCATCTTGAAGGACCACGAGGCGTACGTGGCAATGCCGGCCCTGGAAGCGAAACGAATCACAATTACACATCACAATTGCATCATCCCATGGGACTCGCCGCCACTCACTTGATGTGATCCCGGACATCCTGCAGGTAGAGGCTGGCGTACACGAAGACCTCCTCCACGCCGCTGCGGTTCAGGGCGATCAGTGCGTAGTCCAGCATGCTCACATTCACCAGCGGCAGCAGAGCCTGGTCGGAGAGAAAGGCAGATAGAAAGGGGAAACAATTCGGACTCGTGGCCGCCGGTCATGAATGGCATACGCACCGTGGAGCCCTCGTCGGAGAGCGGCTTGAAGTTCCACACATTATTGTCGGCTATCAGCACCGCCTGCACGATTTCCTTCTCGAACTGGGCCATTTCCTTAGTGGGCTTTTTTGAGACGCCCCGCGAGTTAAGTTGTTGGCGAAACAGCTGATTAGTGTGCTAATCGATGTTTTTAGACGTGTTTTCGATTTTTTTTTTTGTAGATATCGAAGTTAAGCGATGCATCGATATTTAAATTGAATTAAAAATAAAAGAAATACTGAAATAATACATGAAATACACATAAAAAGGCCTAAAATGCAGATTTTTGTTTTTAATTTATGGCAAAACTGAACAATACATCGAATTTCTTAATCTTCAGTTATCGATGATTTTAAATGCTTTCAATCGACTGAAAATCGATTGGGTCGGAAAACCGCCTAGAAATTAAAACCTTCTTGAAAAGGTTCAAGAGTTTGCTAAGAACAACAACGTAATCTAATAACGTTAAACGTAAACATTTGGCGTAAGCCAAACTGCAGTTTAATTTTAAAAATAAAATTAATACAACAAATTATAAAATCTTGTCCTTCTTATTTTGACATGAGTTTTGCCTTTCAAACGGGACACTTAATAATTGGTTTAAAAATATTAAAAGCTTCTTTGCATTGTTTTCAAGTCATGCTAAACATTTTTCTAAAACAGCTAAGAATACCTGAAGAGGCAGAACTGTGTGCCAAACCACCCCCTCCGGTGTGTCCGCGCTCTTTCTCTCACAATCTCTCGCGGTGCAAAAACAACCACCACGTGGTTCGCTCTCTCTCTCTCGTAACACCCCAGCCCCCTCTCCCCACAGAAAAGCATCAAGTTGGTGCAGTTCGTGAACAAACGCTGAGCGCAGCAGATTACCAAATTAAGTGCAGGTGTGTGTGAGTGTGTGTGTGCCTTGTGTTTGTGTAATGATGACACGTAAAAACGGAGACCTGTGGAGGAGACCAAACACAAAAGCCCCGCCATAAAAAAAACAAGGCCTCAAAAACAAAAATAGCTGATAAAGACCCCGAAAAGTTGAACCTTTCCCCAGATTTAAAGCCCCTTAATCTAAATCCCGGCCATAACCCAGCTCGAAAATAACAAAAATAACTGTGTTAACCGCAGTCGGCGGGAGTGGAGCGCTGCCTGCAGCGCATAAAAAAAAATAACTCAAAATATGAGTGAAAAGAAATAACGAAAAGACTCAATTCGGATGCAGCCGCCGCCACATCGTTAATGAAGTCGAGTAAAACAGGTTTGCTTGGATAAATATTTTGGTTTTAAATTTTTGTTTTGGTTTCTCGGTCGCGCTCCAAGCAGGCAGGGGAAACGGGGATCGGGGGCCAGGGGACTTTGAGCCAGGGTACAAAGTTCACCAAGCACAAAACCAACCCACAAGAAACTGTGCAAATTGTTTTGCGACTCACTCAAATTTTGCACGCTCTTCACAGTCGAGGTCATGTAAATAGGTCAGTGGGTTGATTAAAGAGGAAATGCATAATATCTTAAAAATATAAAGATTTTATTATGGATCTTGATTGATTTAAAAAATTAATATTAAAACTTACATTTATTTTTTTAATATTAAAAGAAGGAAAATTGCGAAAACTTATATAAATCTAAATATTTTATTTACCCAATATAAATATAGAATTATAGTATATAAAAATACGCTTAATTAACTGTTTTACATTACACACTTGCACTCCCATAATTTTGGCCGCCACTGTATGTGTGTGGGAGAGTCTGGGCGAGAGAGTGCCATGCCCTGCACTGTAAATGTTGTTAGATTTTTAGATATTCCACACATGTGCACATTGCACATACAAAATAAAACTGGGCCTGCGAATTGCATCGCCTTCTTATCCAACTGTTGAATAACAAGTATACGACATTTAGATATCGCCAAGTACAGTATTTATTTACCATATAAACCATATATATAACTTGATACCAAGTCCACTGTAACACTCTCTCTCTGCCTCCCACTCTCTCTCTCAGCCAGTGCTCCCTTGATGCAGTTCGGCGATCAATGCAACCGAGAGCGAGAGAGAGAGAGAGAGATAATAACTTGCATGCAAATTAAGCCAGGCGCGTGAAGGAAATAGAATTATGGGAATGTGGGAGGAGCGAGTGTGAGAGGGGCCTGCCTTTTAATGGCCTTGAGTTTTGCTTACGTTGCTTTTCACTACTAATTGTTGTTGCTTTGCGGGTGTTGTTATTTCTGTTGCTTGTTCATTTTGTCCCGGAACGCAGTGTCCATTTCAAACACAGAATTCCCCCAGCGAACGCAACTTGTGGCTGAAAGTGTTGGGTTTCCGACTTCGAACACGTCTGTGACGAGGTGAATGCACCCAGCAAATGGAGAAGAAACCAGAAAGGTAGACCCGGTTTTTACGGGGAACTAGGCTTAATGCAGTTAGAGGTTTTAATTTTATTAATATTTAACAACAACTTTTTATTAATATTTATAATTTCTTAAATGTCCTTATTCTCCATTAATTATTTATAGAATAAACCTTAATAAAACATAAAGTTTTCCACTAGGTAGAGCAGGTATCAGTCCCGAATTCCCGGTAGACATACGTACAGGTGTTCGGAACGGAATCATTATTGGCTAGTCTTGAGTCAGTGGTCAAAGTCCCGTTAGCTGCTCAAAAATCTGGGTGATAAGCCCGGGAAAGGCCTGCAAGTCATGCGTAGACATCAAGAAGCCGTTGCACAGCGATAACGATAAGCTCCAGGTCTCATTTTAGGGGGGGTTGTCTGGGAGGTACTGCAGGCCTAGTGCTTTACAGCCACTGTTTGGCCAGCCTGGGAGTGCCATAAATTCACTGGAAGATTGCCCACAATCTTCAACTCGAAATAATTGCTAACAATGCCTAATGGGATGGGTTTAATGGCAAACACTTGACTGGCATTTTTCTATGGAACGCAACGTGACAATTTAAAGGGTTTATTAGTGTATTTAGTAACCGAGCAAAACAATAATAACTGATTGTACTGATTGTTATATTAAATTTTATTATTATTATTATTTTATAGGTCCAGTTTAAGCGCCATGGAGGATCATACAAGGTTGCATCGTTGCCTCATCATTATCTTTTTAGATCTTTTCACTTTCGCAGTTTACAGTTGCAGCTGCAGTCTCTTCTGAGACGGAGAGAGAGAGAGGCATTGAGCGAGTTGAAGAGCCGGCCGGCGAGAGAGAGTGCAGCAACTGTAAAAGAACAGCAAGAAAAACAACAGCCACTAAAAAAGAACTTGTACACAGAGAGAAAAGAATATAAAGAAAGAAAATAAAAAAAAGTGAGTTATTAATATGCAATTTTTTTCACTCGTTACACAAGCAGTCTTATAATAAATACATATTATAATTATATAATTATTATAATATTACATCTTGTTTTTTTTTTCACTGTAGGCAGCCAGAGATACGCCAACGCGATCGTGCTCCGTTCTTGTTGCTGCTCTGCTGCTTGCCTGTGTTGGTGACCGGACGGGTGAGTGAGTGAGTGAGTGAGTGAGTGAGTGAGTAAGTGAGTGAGTATCGGCGGCAGGCGGCATTTACTTGGCACCGCGCCGCACGATCGCGACAGTCGCGTCTCAGCACCCGACAGCAGCAGCAGCAACAGCTCCAGTCCGGACTCCAAGAGCTCCTCCGCCTCCGCCTCGCGACAGACAACTCTCTCTTCCAGCCACAATGAATCCAGCTTCTCAACTGCTGCGCCTGCGCAGCGCCACCGCTCTGGGCATGCGTGTGCCCCGCGCCAGCCGCTCCATAACGACCAATCGGCGGGAGCGGACCACCGCCAGTGCCCAGCGGGAGCGGACGCAGGGCGTCAGCGAGACGGACAAGTTCCTGCACTTTAGTCCCGAGGACGGCTACTACAAGACCTCGCCCTTTGACCCCGTCGTTGTGCCGAATGTGCCGCTGCACGAGTACGTGTGGCGCGACTTTAAGAAGTGGGAGAGCCGTACCGCCGCGGTAAGTAGTAAGCAGTAGTAAGTAGTAGTAATTAATCTGAAAAGAACCCATCATAAAGTACCTCAAAAAGGAAGCTGTAAAAGTGCAGGGGAAAAGTGTTAAGTGGAAGTGTCAAGTGATTATCTTTTTTTTATTTGTGTACTTCTGTTTTTTGGTGTTTTTTAAAAACAAATTACGGAACTATTTAAAAAATAATATTTTTAAAGATGAGAATATAAAGTGAAGTATTAAAAACAGGTGTTTAAAAAACGGATAAACCTAAAATTAAGTGTCTTCTTTTGGATACTCTTCAGTTTGCGAGAGATTCTCATTTTTTCCCTTAAGATTCGATTTAGGATATATTCCATACAAGATTCTTTTTAAGATTTACTGCCTCCCATAACAATCGATCGTCTGAAATCACTCATTAAAAACGAATTTATCAGCTTAATGATATTTATCAGCCGTAAAGCCGAGCCCCATTAGAACCCATCCCCCAACCCCCCAGAAACGTAGTAGAATCATAAATTTTTGGGCTATCGAAATCGTTGTCGTAGGCGCCCCTCGTCGAGCTCGCCGAATTCTCAGTTTGTTTATGGCGGTTTATTGAACCTACGTCTATATATATAAGGCGATATTTATACGTACATGTGTCCGCAGTCTGATGTGCGTCTGCCAGACTCTCTTTTTCATTTTATTTGTACTTATTTTTGCAATTCCACAGCATTTATTGTATCCTACAAAGCCCTCCCCTGTTGCGTTCGGTATCAATGTTAAATATCGGTGGTAGTATCAGTATCAGTCCCGATAGTACGGAGGAGGAGTATGTGGGTCATATAAAGGCCCCTGCGACTCTCCCTTATCAGACACGGCTAATGACGAACGCTCTTGATAAGAGCCTCCCGGGTGTAACCCCCCCTGCCTGAGTCCCAGTGCCTTCGTCTTGGGCGCGATAAGAGCGAAAGTGAATGTATCAAGAGTAGTAAACACCCATTAGATGGGCGGGATCCTCCTCCACTGCGAAACGGATCCGTTCCGGTTCGACTTTCTCGGAATTCTCGTCGCAATCGATTGCGATTCCCGGTGTTCCGGTGTTCCAGCTCATTGGGAGGAAATTGATCATGGGGTTCGGTTCAGAGATAAGCACAGCGATTAAATGAAAAAGTCAGCGGATCAAACTAGAAATATTCATTATAAAATCTATATATTATACATAGATCTGTACGTTTTTTTAGGGCTTAGACCGTTGGCAGTATCGGTTATTTTTGGTTTATTTTCGATTCATTTTATGTTTATTTTTGGTTCATTTTTGATTCATTTTTTGTTTATTTTTTTTATTCATTTTGGGTTCATTTTCGATTCATTTTATTTTCATTTTCGGATCATTTTAGGTTCATTTTCGGTTAATTTAGGGTTCATTTTAGGTTCATTTTCGGTTAATTTTTAGTTAAATTTATATATTAACAATCCCTTCCTTGAAAAACTAAATTTTCTCTTAATAAACTTTTGACTTTTTCGTATTTAATAAAATTCTGCTAACCAGACCCTAAAATTATAAATCTGCTATATCCCCCGCGATTCCTATAATTTTTCAAAAGGGGAATGATTAATGACTTCATTTTATAATCCTATTTAAACCATTATGAAGTAATAGTTATTTTTATGAATAGGTTTTTGTATATTGCCATTAAGCAACCATTTCAATTGAAGACTAGTAAAAGTTTTAAGACTATGGAAATGTGTTCCAAATAAATTCTGTTCTCTGTGCAACTGCTGGTAGGTAGCTCCCCCCCTAATTTGCATATATTACATTGCCCAGACGACCTTCGTCAATTGTTTACACTTTTCACTTTTCGCTAGGTTTTCCGTTTGCGTTTGAGCTTCGGGCAAATCAAAGTGCAAACTATTTTCATTGAAATTTATTGCCATCATTTGTGCAGTGTGTGTGTGTGCGTGTGTGTGGAGGAGGAGGGTGGCGGCGGCAACACCAGATCGTAACCGGAGCCCCTGGCAATTGTTGAATTGAATGCAATTAAAAGTGCCGAGCATTGCAAGCCGGTGCAAAGTTCGCTTTTTGTTTCTACGATGAGACAGAAGAACCCTAATGTAAACAGTCCCCGGGAATCGGTGGACTCAGCGGTACACTCTTCTCAAGGGGCCTTCTTTATAGATAAGATATGGCATTTAGTCGTGTCATCATTACACACGGAATGTGTCCATAACTGATCTACCTTTGTTGCGGCTTTGAGAGCTTAATATTTGTGTTTCTCTAGGGGTTTTATAAGTAAACAAAGGGTATTTATTAAAAGAAACTAAAGTTGAACAACTTGTGTTTAAATATTTTTCTTGTTTTCTTGTTGTTTATTTATAAAGGTTTTAGGTTTTAATAAAAGTAAAGGTAAAGTTTGGCTCTAAAATTCACAGAGGAGTCTCTCTGTTTTGAGCATATAATTTCCTCTTTAATCTCAGGTTGTTTATAGGAAACAGAACCGGATTTTCTATAAACAACATATTGCAATCTGCAATTGTAGATGGCTCTCCATCTGGCATACCTTATTTTTTGTTAATAAATATCTGAAAAAATATTAAAGTGTCTTCTTACACAGTTATTTATCTCAATTTCAAGTTTATGGGGCCATAAATTTCTATGATTACTTTTTTAGGATTTTTGTCACAATGAATTGTTTACAAGTTAGGTTTCTGAGTTATTGCCTAGAATTTCTCAATTCAGAGACTGCATTTGATGAATCATTGTTGCAATTACTCAATTTTAATCAATTGCCGTTTTTATAATAACAAAAATAACAAACACAACACATCAGGGCATTTTCTCAAGTGCCTGTTGGACCCCAATGAACCCCACGAATTCCCCGATATGAACATATAATGCGCTTTTAATTGCCTCGCCATTATTATTTACGCCTGCTTTTTTTACTTTTTAGTTACTTTTTATTTGTTTTTGCTTGGTTTTATTTGCGTGTTGATAATTTTTTTTGATGGTCTTGTTTTGATTTTTGTTGGTGGCCGACGTCAGCATTTGGTCGAGGTCCAGCCTCCGCCGGCATTTTGGACCGATCTCTCGCATCTCTCCTCTCGCATCTCTCCTCTCGCGCGACTCTTCTCTGCCAGATAGCGTTGTCAATTTAGCTATTTTTAGGACATACATTGTTGATTATTTAGGCAACGTTTTTGTGGAAAATTTATACTGTTTTTGGGGTTTTTATAATGTGCAATATTAGGGGGTTTTAAAAGTAGGTTTACGAAAATTTCTTGAAAATTTATACATGTTTTTGGGGTTTTTATAATGTGCAAAATTAGGGGGTTTTTAAAGTAAGTTTTTGAAAAATTTGCTAATAAAAAAGGAAAGTCTTAAGCCCAGTTGGAACCCCTAAAATTTCCGCTTTTATTTGTGAGCTTAGAATTCTCAATTCCGTATTTCGGGTTGAATATTGAAGTTGCTCAGCAAAGGTTACCGTTGGGTAACTCGTGAATTTCGAAAAATATAATTAATAAATTATAAATAAAATCTTTCATTATTTTTTGCCTTTATAAATGTTTAAAACTATATAAAAATACAATTTTTTAATCACTTTCTTTTGGCATTATGCTAATATGAATTAAGATTTACTTTTATACCTCCTGACCTAGGTTTTTCTTCCTCTAGAATCAATTTTCCTATTTATTTTTTTTTGGCTGTCAATAGCTAGACTTTCTCGTGACCAATTGTGGGCACCACCGGCAAGAGTCAACAAACGCCGCAGAGCAAATGGGAGAGGGGCAGAGAGAGAGACACGGCGAGGCGACTCGTTTAGACTCTGCAGACTTTGTACTTTGCCCCACTGAACTTTGGACCGTCGCACCGAGGCGAGCGGCAAGCCAAGCCAAACTGAAACTGAATCGAGCGGAGCGGAGCGCCCGGCCAAATGCACGAAATGATTCTCTTATTTTTTTTTATTATTTATTTTTTTACTTGGCCTGCCTATTTATTCATTATGATGTGTGTGGGAATGTGTGTGTCTTCTTGTTTTTTTTTTCTACAATTTAAAAGATGGCAATTTGGCCGCTGTCGCCGGTCCGGTCCGTTCCTTCTATTTATAATGATTATTTTTAACCGAATGCCATTTCTGACTGCGCAAATATTTTGCAAAAGCACACCCCCAAATCGCGAATGCGACACCTCATTCACTTTATTCACTCATTTAATTCGACGATCGCGAAAGAGTATCTTTTACGACCTTCACCTTAGCCCTGAACGGGGACTGTGGGTGAGGTCAGCAAACATGAGGCGAGGCCAGCAGGCAATGAACTTCAAGGAAAATCTTATTGAAAAAGTTAAGTTCCGCAAAAGAAAAACTGTTAGGTTTTAGGGGATATTAAAAAAACATTTATATGAGCATTAAATAATCCATATTCAATAGATATAAATAAGTGCAATGAATATGAATACGAAGAAAGACTTTCTATTAAATTTAGATCAAGATACAGCTAGTATTATCCAAGGATTTAAATAGAATGTAAAGGAAAAATTAAGAAATATCAAGGTATTTTCTAAAAGAAAGATTAAAAATCGATAATGTAAAAGATTATAAATCGATAAAGTAAAAACATTATAAATTGATAATGTAAAACCATTATAAATCGATAATGTAAAACATTATAAATCGATAAAGTAAAACATTATAAATCAATAATGAAAAAGATTATTGATCGATAATCTAAAATATTATAAATCGATAATGTAAAAGATTATATATCTATAATGTAAAAGATAATAAAACGATAATGTAAAGCATTATAAATTGATAATGTAAAACAATACAAATTGTTAATGTAAATGATTATAAATCGATAATGCAAAAGATTTTAAACCAATAAAGTAAAAACATTATAAATCGATAATGTAAAAATCGATAATGTAAAAAATCGATTTATAAACTTTCTCTTTTTGTTGATAAATCAAAGCTTAAAAAAAATCATAGCTAAGGATAAAAAGAACACATTTCATACAGTTCTCTGCTATCTATTTTAAAAGATTAAAAATTCTGCACATCTAAAATAAATTTATAAAAAAATGTAACAATAAATTAAAATGTTAAAAAATCGATAAACAAAATTATGAAGCTAAAAAAATCGATAATATTGCCTCGATATATTAATACCATCCCTAGAACTGACCTAAGCCAAGTACCACAATTGGGTCGTTAAAAACTTGAAGTGATTGGTTACACCTGCCCAGCGATAGGGACACCTGTTCGCGATTGGGCTGAGGACAATGTCAGTGGATGAAGTAACGCCAGATTGCCTTATCGCAGGAGCCTCAATTGGGGGGCCTATATAATCCGCGCGGTTAATTGGCCTAATAGGTATCTAGCGAGCCACATTACTAGCCACATTTGCAATTTCACAATATTACCACCTGTTCTGGAATGTCGAATCTCTCCTGTCCCATAAAAACACGACATATCACGACCGTTCGCCACCCCGCCACTTGATGCAGATTGCCCAGCATTCTTCAGATAAGATTGCAGCCCATTTGGGGCTTTTCCCAGACATGGCTTGATTTTGATTTGGCCTTATCTGCAGATTTGCTCGATTTAAATATTGTTTTATTGGTCATATAGTTACATTATATATATATATATATTTTGCAGGTGTGCGTGATTACCGATAGGCAGTATACCTTCGCCCAGATGCGCGATGCCAGTGCCGCCTTCGCCGTGCGCCTTCAGACCCAGTTCAAGCTCCGCAAGCCCGATGTCCTGGCCATCTGTCTGCCCAATCTGCCGGAGTATCCCATTGCCACGCTGGGTGCCATCGAGGCGGGCCTTACGGTGACCACCGTGAATCCCATCTACACGCCGGGTAAGTTCGTAAATCCCCCCAGGGGGTGGCCCTGCTCCCGGTTTTTTAGTTCCTTTTTTAGTTTTGCGGTTTAAAAAATGCCAATGATAACATACATTTCACAGTTTGTACGTGTTTGTGGCGATAGCAAGTTAGTAATTTGTAGTTTCTGCAGAGATAACAACTATAAAACCGTATGAGTAGTAATAATTCTGTAGTTTCTTCAGAGATAACAACTATATATAACAGTAATATAACAGTTTGAGTTATAAAAGTGTTATTAGCTGTAAAAGAGATCTATGATTAGAGTAGAGTTATTTAATTTATCAGTTAAATAATGATCAAGGTTCAAGAATTCAACCTTTAACTACATTAATTCTCAGAGATAACAAGCATATAACAGTATTATAACAGTTTGGGTAATAAAAGTGCTATTAGGTTTAGAAGAAATCTATGATTAGAGTTGGGTAATGTAATTTATCAGTTGAATAATGATCAAGGTTCAAAACTCCACCCAAAAACTGCATTAATTCTCGGAGATAACAACTATATAACAACTATATAACAGTAATATGCAAGTTGGGGTAATAACAGTAATTATACTACCACTACTAGTCGTAATAGAGTAAGTTAACGGTTAAATATTGATCAAGGTTCAAGATTCCACGCAAAAACTGCATTAATTCTCAGAGATAACAACTATATAAAAGTAATATGACAGTTTGGGTAATAACAGTAATTATACTACTACTACAACTGTAGGTTGTAGAGAAACCTACAGTTCTAGTAGTAGTAGTCGTAATAGGGTAATTTATCGGTTGAATAATGTTCAAGGTTCATCAGTATATATATCCCATTAACTCTTAAATTTAAATAATTACTTACTGCTTGCAATAGAATAAACTAGAGACCTTGGCAGAGGTTTACGAGGCTATTTTACAATTTTTACTTACCGAAAATATCCCCTAAAAGCATCCGTTTTAAATCTAACTCCATTTATGCAAGTAAAATATATAATTTTATTATATAAGTCACAAACAATCTCTAATTCACTGAGATTTTCAGGCTTTCAGAGCCACAGCACTTGCTATAATTAATTGTACAGACCATAAACCCCGATACTGTGGCTACACTTTTGCGTACAAACAGCATTTATGACCTGGCCCCGTATTTGCGTAGTTTTGACTTCCTTGGCTAATACCCTTCATAAAAGAGTTCCCTGCTAATTGGGCAAAATAATAAAAGAAATATTTACGCGAATGCCGCTGTACACTCGGCGGGGGCCTCTACGTTTCGAGTGCGTCAAACAATCGCCTTATCGGAGGCGCCTTTTTCACACATACTATGTCCATGGGTTCCAAAGTCGAAAGATCGCCACTGATTTCGCCCCACTCCTGACTTCTCTTGCAGACGAGATCGCCCGCCAGCTGACATTCAGCGGGGCCAAGTTCCTGGTGGGCACCGTCGCCGGCTTCCCGACCCTCAGCCAGGCCTGCAAGCTGGCCGGCAAGCAGCTGCCCATTGTGGTGGTGCGGACCAGCCGGGAGGATGCCCTGCCCGAGGGTGCCATCGATTTTAGCGAGCTCATAAGCACCCAGAATATTCGCTACGATGACCTGCAGGCACCCAAGGATGCCACGGCCAACGATCTGGTCTTTTTGCCCTTCTCCTCGGGCACAACGGGTCTGCCCAAGGGCGTTATGCTGTCGCACAACAACATCACCAGCAACTGTGAGCAGGTGCAGGCCTCGCTGCCGCTCGATCTCACCGGTCCGCAGGAGACCCTGCCCGCCGTCTTGCCCTTCTTCCACATCTACGGCCTCACCGTGGTGATGCTCTCCAAGCTGGGGCAGGGCTGTCGGATGGCCACCATGCCCTGCTTCAAGCCGGATGACTTTATGCGCTCCCTGGACCAGTACAAGGGCAGCATCCTCAATCTGGTGCCGCCGATCGGTAAGTGGAACTCGCTTTTTGTGGATCTTGGATCGAGCTTCAATTATTTCCCCCCATTGCAGCCCTCTTCATGATCAATCACCCCAAGATGACGCAGGAGACGGCGGCCCACCTGAAGGTGGTGATGAGCGGAGCAGCTCCCATTGGCCAGCACGATGTGGAGCGTTTCCTGAAGAAGTGAGTAACGAAAATTCCAAGAAACTATTCCGCAACTTAGTCCTACGCTCTCCCTGTGCAGATTCCCGAAGACGGTCTTCAAGCAGGGCTACGGCATGACCGAATCGTCGCCCGTGGCCCTCCTAACGCCCGACGGCAACACGCGCTACGCTTCCACCGGCGTCCTGCCCGCCAGCACGGAGGCGAAAATCGTGCCCCTCGACGGCAACGATACCAAGGGCGTGGGCCCAAAAACCACCGGAGAGCTGTGCATCCGCGGACCCCAGGTTATGGCCGGCTATCTGAACAACGAGGAGGCCAACCAGGTCACCTTCTATCCGGGCAACTGGCTGCGCAGCGGCGATGTGGCCTTCTACGACGAGGATGGCTTCTTCTACATCACCGATCGGATGAAGGAGCTGATCAAGGTGAAGGGATTCCAGGTGCCGCCCGCCGAGCTGGAGGCGGTGCTGCGCGATCATCCCAAGATCCTGGAGGCGGCCGTCTTTAGCATTCCCCACGAACTGAACGGCGAGGCGCCGCGCGCCATTGTCGTGCTCCGCCAGGGCCAGGAGGCCACCGCCGAGGAGATCGCCGCCTATGTGGCCGAACGGGTGGCGCACTACAAGCGGCTCGAGGGCGGCGTCATCTTTGTGGACGAGGTGCCCAAGAATCCTACCGGCAAGATCCTGCGTCGCGAGCTCAAGCTCAAGTTCTCCGACTGAGCGTGTGGGGTGGCCTCTCCATAAGATATATTCCTTGTGATTTCTGTTCGTATCTTATTGTTTTTTTTTTGTGTCTATTAATGTTCGTCTCAACTAGCAGCGGCAGGGCAGGAATCTCTCTGCTCGAGGCCACAGGAACCCATGTATGTACTATATATATATATATATATATGATATGACCATCAATGTTGGTCCTGGAAGCGGGGCTGGTTCACACATTGCATTTAACACTTCGAAAATACTTAGTTCGTAGGCGTAGAGATAGGTCTTGATTAGTCGCTCGATTGGTCCATAGTTGTAAGTTAGCCGTTAGACCGATGTTAGCCACACACTATATACCATGTACCCTGTATACCCTGTATACCATATATGTACCATATCCCTCGGGATCCGTGTGACCCTCGATTAATACTTAACGGCCCCACTGGATGTTTCACAGGTTAACACTGACGATATTACCGCACTCCCGTAATATATATATTATTTTTTTGCCTAGTACCCTAAGGATATCTGTTTGTTAATCGTATTGTAAGGCGGCGGCATGCCATGTCTACATATATGTCTACCATGCTATTTACATATGCCATGTACGCCACGATGTTTGAGAATAAAGACAAAATCAACAATAAACTGCTGGATATGCCTTCTTTTTATTTTCTCTGGAAGCCCCTGGAAGCCCCTAGAGTCCCCAGAAGCACCTAGAACGCCTAAAATACCCCCAAGACCCCCCAAAGCCACCCTAAAAACCCCCTTAAACCCCTCTAAAACCGCCCAAAACCCCCCTAGACGCCCCTGGAGCCCAATAGAGCCCCTAGAACGTCCAGAATACCCCCAAAACACCCCTAAAGCCACCCTAAAAACCCCTTAGAAACCCCCAAAAACCGCCCAAAACCCCCCTGGACGCCCCTGGAGCCCAATAGAGCCCCTAGAACGTCCAGAATACCCCCAAAACACCCCTAAAACCCCCTTGAACGTCCAGAATACCCCCAAAACACCCCTAAAGCCACCCTAAAAACCCCTTAGAAACCCCCAAA